>VMBQ01002884.1:79006-107476 GCA_007657795.1 Dreissena rostriformis | reverse complement strand
AGATGAGCTTGTCCGGGCCATAGCTATGTTGTTCATTGTGAGACTTTGAAATCAATTGGCACATTTGTTTGCAATCATGCGAAGGTGTGTTGCGCGAAAGAATTACGTCTATATCTCCAAGGTCAAGGTCACACTTTGAGGTCAAAAATGGCCATAAATGAGCTTGTCCGGGCCATAACTATGTGGTTCATCAAGGGATTTTAAAATCATTTGGCACATTTGTTCACCATCATTGGACAGTGTGTTGCGCGAAAGAATTACGTCAATATCTCCAAGGTCAAGGTCACACTTTGATGTCAAAGGTTAAAAATGTCCATAAATGAGCTTGTCCGGGCCATAGCTATGTTGTTCATTGTGAGGCTTTGAAATCAATTGGCACATTTGTTCACCATCATTGGACGGTGTGTCGCGCGAAAGAATTACGTCAATATCTCAAAGGTCAAGGTCACACATGAGTTCAAAGGTAAAAAATAGCCATAGTTGAGCTTGTCCAGGCCATTACTATGTCGTTCATTGTGGGATTTTGAAATCAATTGGCACATTTGTTAACCATTATTGGACGGTGTGTTGCGCGATAAAATTACGTCGATATCTCCAAGGTCAAGGTCACACTTTGAGTTCAAAGGTCAAAAATGGCCATAAATAAGCTTGTCTGGGCCATAACTATGTCATTCATTGTGAGATTTTAATATTACTCTCCACATTAATTTTGTTCACAGGCATTGGATGGCGTATCATGCCAAAGAATTCAAGATTTCAAAGGTCAAAATGGCCATAAATGATAATGGCATAATAATTCTTAAAAATTGCCATAAATAAGCTTCTCTTGTTTTGTGAGACAGCATGCAAAATATTCTGTGTCAATGCAGCATGTGGGGGTATACGTCACGTCAGTGACAAACCTCTAGTTTTCACCGGTGAAAATAACAATTTGTTTATTTTCCCTGCTGTTATTTCACTGCAGAAATGTCATATTTTATCATTAAGTATAAATGAACTAAAGATACTTGGATAAAACTTTGTATATTTAAAGGGCATTGCGATGATTATGCAGGACCATTTGTTTTTTAGAGCATTTAAAAAAAAATGATTGTTACAAAGAATGGACATTAGATTTGAAAATTACAGGTGTACAGATATACATATAGGGTATTATGAAGGTAACGCATTACTTTTATTTGATAGGGGTAGAAGACTCCTATGTTGCCCGCAATACTGTCAAAGTCGTTTTTTTTTTATTATTTTGGTCTGCACCACTATATATCTTATGATTGTATCATTGTATCATTAGAGTTAAATTACACACAACTATTCAATAGCACATGTTACCAATCATCTGCCACTGTTTGTAATCAGTTAATCTTTGACAAGTCAGTTTCTGTCATGCATGAAGACTAAATGTGTGCAGCATTTGGTGAATTATAGAAATTTGCCTGTGAAGTATCAACAGAACACTTATTACTTAAGCTGATTCGGTGACAGGTGACACCGTGTCAATGATAGCTAGTTAGTTTGGACACCATCACCCATACCCTGCCTATTGAATTGTGAAACAAGTACATGTGGCCAGTCTGTAAACATTATCATTCTATAGTTTCTTTAAAATCATTTGAGGCGTGACTCATCGTTTTCATTGGAAAGAGTACTATAAGCTTATCATAAGATTGGCAACTTGTTTGAGATGATCAATATGTTCAGAAGAGTGGCCATTTTTAACATGCATAGAATTCATTTTAGATTAATTTGATGCAATATTTTGTTTGTATTTTTGTCTTGAAAACTGTTCATTCTGCACTGTATATCTGAATGGTTGTTGTTGTGTGGACTAATGGCACTAAAAGTACAAGATATTTATCTGCATTATATAACTTACATATAACTTATATGTGCCAGATATTAATTTCGGTGATCTCAAAGTGCTAAATAAATCAAGAACAAAATATAATTGGTGGGCTACTGAATGACTTATGTATGCCTTAAACTACTGTGGATGAAATGTTAACTGGAATTGAGGGTTTCGTGCTTGCTTTTGACGTATGCAGGTCTAAGAGAAGGTAAACTTTAGAGTTAACTAACTATTTGCTAACATAGGTGTCATATTACCCATAATTGACTAGATGTGCTTCTATAATAGAAATGTGTGATCTCACAATGTTCTTTACTTATAATCATTCATAAAATTCTGTATTCAGATTAATATTTTATTTCTTCACTAAAACAAATTTCTGTGGTGTTCTCTGGTCTAGTGCCCATTGTATGCATTAACAGACATTTTCCAGCCTTGAGTAACATATTCCTTCCTGAAAATACTACTTAATATGAAATTGTATGTAATTGTACAAGGATGTCCCCTCTCCTACTTAAGTGAACTTATGTTCTCTGTGTGCAGTAGTGAACTAATGTTCTCTGTGTGCCGTAGTGAACCAAAGTTCTCTGTGGATATTGAAATTATGTTCTGTATGCAGTAGTGAACTAATGTTCTTTGTGTATTAGTGAAATTATGTTCTGTATGCAGTAGTGAACTAATGTTCTCTGTGTATTAGTGAAATTATGTTCTGTATGCAGTAGTGAACTAATGTTCTCTGTGTGTAGTAGTGAACTAATGTTCTCTGTGTATTAGTGAAATTATGTTCTGTATGCAGTAGTGAACTAATGTTCTTTGTGTATTAATGAAATTATGTTATGTATGCAGTAGTGAACTAATGTTCTCTGTGTATTAGTGAAATAATGTTCTGTATTCAGTAGTGAACTAATGTTCTCTGTGTATTAGAGAAATTATGTTCTATATGCAGTAGTGAACTAATGTTCTCTGTGTATAGTGAAATTATGTTCTGTATGCAGTAGTGAACTAATGTTCTCTGTGTATTAGTGAAATTATGTTCTGTATGCAGTAGTGAACTAATGTTCTCTGTGTGCAGCAGTGAACTTAAGTTCTCTGTGTATAGTGAAATAATGTTCTGTATGCAGTAGTGAACTAATGTTCTCTGTGTATTAGTGAAATAATGTTCTGTATGCAGTAGTGAACAAATGTTCTCTGTGTATTAGTGAAATTATGTTTTGTATGCAGTAGTGAACTAATGTTTTCTGTGTTTATTGCAATTATGTTCTGTATGCAGTATTGAACTAATGTTCTCTGTATGCAGTAGTGAACTAATGTTTTCTGTGTATAGTGAAATTATTTTATGTATGTAGTAGTGAACTAATGTTCTGTGTTCAGTAGTGAACTAATGTTCCCTGCGTATAGTGAAATTACGTTCTGTATGCAGTAGTGAACTTATGTTCTGTGTGCAGTAGTGAGCTAATGTTCTCTGCGTATAGTGAAATTATGTTCTGTATGCAGTAGTGAACTAATGTTCTGTGTGCAGTAGTGAACTAATGTTCTCTGTGTTTAGTGAAATAATGTTCTGTATGCAGTAGTGAACTAATGTTCTCTGTGTATAGTGAAATAATGTTCTGTATGCAGTAGTGAACTAATGTTCTCTGTGTTTAGTGAAATAATGTTCTGTATGCAGTAGTGAACTAATGTTCTGTGTTCAGTAATGAACTAATGTTCTCTGCGTATAGTGAACTAATGTTCTGTTTGCAGTAGTGAACTAATGTTCTGTGTGCAGGAGTGAACTAATGTGCTCTGTGTGCATAAGTGAACTTATGTTCTCTGTGTGCAGTAGTGAACTAATGTTCTCTGTGTATAGTGAAATTATGTTCTGTATGCAGAAGTGAAATAATGTTCCTTGTTTATTAGTGAAATTATGTTCTGTATGCAGTAGTGAACTTATGTTTTCTGTGTATTAGTGAAATTATGTTCTGTATGCAGTAGTGAACTTATTTTCTGTGTGCAGTAGTGAACTCATGTTCTCTGTGTATTGGTGAAATTATGTTATGAATGCAGTAGTGAACGAATGTTCTCTGTGTATTAGTGAAATTATGTTCTGTATGCAGTAGTTAGCTGATGTTTTGTGTGCAGTAGTGAACTCATGTTCTTTGTGCAGTAGTGAACCCATGTTCTATGTGCAGTAGTGAACTAATGTTCTATGTGCAGTAGTTAACTAATGTTTTGTGTGCAGTAGTGAACTCATGTTCTATGTGCAGTAGTGAACTAATGTTCTATGTGCAGTAGTGAACTTATGTTTTGTGTGCAGTAGTGAACTCATGTTCTATGTGCAGTAGTGAACTCATGTTCAATGTGCAGTAGTGAACTAATTTTCTATGTGCAGTAGTGAACTAATGTTGTATGTGTATCAGTGAAATTATGTTCTGTTTGTTGTTCTGTGAGTAGTGAACTAATGTTCTCTGTTTGGTAGTAATCTTATGGTTTGTGATGACAGATGTCAGTTTCAAGTTCTCTTATGCTTGCATTCGTTTATGAAGAAGTATTTCAGATTGTTTTGGTGACCCAGGTTCATTTTAAGTCTGATGCTTTCTTCCAAATTAATGCCACACACCTTATTTTGCATAGTAAATTAAAGTATAAATAAGAAACATATTTTATCTATGCCAATTAGAATATATCTGGTGGTTACAAGGTAGAAATCCGTCTTTTTTGCGCTTTAAAACTTAAAAATAATCGCGTTTGTCGAAATGGACGTATAAGTCTAGAAATCCTACTTTCGGTTTTAAAAGCGGCACTGTTTGAAAAATAATAAATTATTTGCTAACTAGGCTATAGATTTAATTTTATCCATGCCAATTAGAATATATCTGGTGGTTACAAGGTAGAAATCCGTCTTTTTGCGCTTTAAAACTTTAAAATAATCGCGTTTGTCGAAATAGACGTACACGTTTAGAAATCCTACTTTCGGTTTTAAAGCGGTAATTCCCGGTTGAAAAATAAGAAATAACTTGCTTACTAGGCTATAGATTTAATGAAAATTTTGCACACTTTCAAATTGCATCTACATGTATTGATTTACATGTACTTCTTTTCAAGGTGTGTGGCTTTAACATATATATTCAATGGGTGATATGGGTTTAACATTTTTGTTTTGTCCTTGTTTTCTCATTGAGGATCAAATGTCTTTGATGCATTTATGAACCAACAAGTGGTTTGCCCAAACTCTTGTTTCGGTATTTACCACTTGCACTTTAATGAGTGTGATCAATGACAGAAATGTTTATGGTTGGCAACAAAAATTAGTGGAAACAAACATCTTTTAATTTTAGGCCTTTTGAAGATTCTTTTTATCCCCCGCCAGAGGCGAAGGGATATTGTTTTGGCGTTGTCGGTCCGTCCGGCTGTCCGTTCGGCTGTCCGTCCGACCAGCACTTTTGTGTCGATAGATAAGACGATGATGCACGCCAAATGGCATTGTACACCACTTGTTAATAACGGAGTTATGGCCCTTTGTATCTTGAAAAAATGCTTTTTACTATAGGCACTTTTGTGTCCGGAGCCATATCTTGGAAGTGCTTTGGCGGATTTCATTGAAACTTGGTATGAGTATATATAGCAGGGAAGGAAATTATTGGTTGCCCGTGAGCCCGGGGCAAGTAGATTTTGGCCTGGGCAACTCAATTCCAAAAGTTGGTAGTCCGGCCGGGCGACTTACTTTTTTTAAAACAATTCAGTGCAATAAAAATTTAATAAAAATTGGCGACCGTAAATTAATAATGAGTTAAATAATATTCATTATTTAGGCATAGGAAATGATTCTATTCAGGCTTATTGTGATACATAATGCATTAAAGGTGTGTCATGTCAGCAATGTTATTTAATTATCAATTATTTTATTTGAAGAATGTATAAGATACATATGACATGACATGTACATATTTCTGGGCTCATTACTCTTTAGCTGGGCAACCAAAATACTAAAGATGGTTGCCCGTCCGGGCAACCAATAGTAAAAAGTTAGTTTCCATCCCTGTATATGGATAAGAGGATGATGCACGCCAAATGGCATTGTACACCATCTGTTAATAACGGAGTAATGGCCCTTTGTATCATAGTATGTTCATCTGTCCGATTTGCACCCATCCTTAAACAAAATATATGTTGCGGGGGATATCAATTCTACAAATTTGCTTGTTTATTTAATATTTTGGAATAGGTATTAAGTATATTTAGGTACCGTTTGTATAAATAAGATATCTCATTTATACATGTTGCTGCATATAAATCAGTGAATGGTTTTCCCTTTCTTCAGGATGTTCATTTTTGTTGTTTCAAATTCTTCACATTTTTTCTGTGTTTCCAAAGATGAAACCAAATTGATCAAGTGTATTATCACACTATGTTGAGAGAGCAAAAACGGTAATTCAGTTTAAGTATTGAAATGTTAATGCATGCAATTACAATAAATACAGTTGACATGATCGTTTGTGTAGCTTCCTTGCATTAATCACAGTTACAGTATGAATGTGTATGTAGGTAAATGGAGATAACTTTAGGCTTGATCAAACATACTTTGCATTTTATGTATGCATGAAGAGATATAACCAATCAGTTACATGATCATATAAATTTCTGTTAAGAAATGCCATCTATTTTGCAAACTATTCATTCTACATTAAGTTATGGCAATTTATGGAAATAATTAAGGCACTATACGAGTACTTGAGTGTGTCAGGACAACTTGTCTTAGCAATAACTGTGTTAAAATGTTATTGAATATTATGCTTCAAGTTTTTGTGCCCACACGGAGTGGGACGCATTAAGCATTGTGAGTCTGTATGTCCATATGTAAGTCCCGAATCTTGTGTTAAACTCCTTAAAAACTTCTGGGTGGATCAAACGTGCTCAGTTGAATTATCTTAATGTTTAGATTTTAACATGCTCAGTTGAATTATCTTAATGTGTAGATGACCGTTAAGAGAGGAATTTGTGCTGCAACAATAATTGGCAGAATTATGACTATTTGTCTGTTTTTCAACTATGGAATATTTTGTCCCTGAAGCTTATGTTTTCAACACCTCTTTAACCCTTTCCCTCTCAGAAGCAAAGTGAAAATGTCTATATGCAAACAGCATAAAACCAGAAAAGCCTGCAAGTCATTACTTCAAGACTCGCAGTCTGTTCGGGTTGTATGCTGTTTGCTGCCCATCAGTACCTTATGCCTGGTTATGGTTGGAAATGAAGCCTTAAAAACTTGAATCTAGTAAGATAGGTCTTAAATTAAATTTGATTTCCTCAGAGACTAAAAACGTGTCAAAGTACATATCTGAGGGGTAAAGGGTTAATTTGTAGATAACTGTAAAGATATGATTTAGGCCTTTTGTCTATTTTGTCTTTGATATATGATACTTGTGTACTTCCTGGACTCATTCTGACATAAGAGCTATGTTTGATGTGTGTGTTACCTCCAATGGCCGGTGTGACGTGTTTCAGTATCCACATGATGAGTGGCAGCCACTTCCTGCAGACCCTGCTGCACATGATCCAGGTGTTCATCAGCTACTGCCTCATGCTCATCTTCATGACCTACAACGTCTGGCTGTGCCTCGCTGTCATACTCGGCGCCGGCGTAGGCTACTTCCTGTTTGGCTGGCGCAAGGCCATCGTCGTCGATATCAATGAGCACTGCCACTAGTGACAGGCTGTCTTCACTTGCACTGCCTGGTTTATTGATTAATTTTTTATGTAAAAAAGGGTTTGGAACAAAGTGATATTAATATTTTAATGTTGATTTTAATTAAAATACAAAATTATGTATTTAACATATACTATAGTCAGAATGCAAGCACTCACTCTATTATATTATGCGATTTTTTTCATATTTTTGATAATGATTTTAATATATTTTTTGGAAGATGTACTTTATAATTTTCTAATTTTAAAGTAAATTAAAGAATTAATTTTTATTTCAATGCCCCCAGCATCTACTAATGCTGAGAGGCATATAGCGATTGGCCTGTACCTTCGTTAGTGCATTGCTCGTTCTTCCGTCATTATGAGGCGAACCCAAAGTGACACGTTTCGTATTACATCAATAATGCCTTCTTAAAAGCTTTGATACTTGAGTGGATGATGTCTTTGAACACTATCAACAAACACACATCACCTGTTCTCATTTTTACCTTGACAATGACCTTCTTTATGACTTATACTTATTCAGTGGTTCAAAATTCTTGGTACATGTATACCGAAAATGAAACATGTTATCTAACGTAAATAATTCTTCTACAAAGTTTTGATACTTGCATGGATGTTATTTATTAACACTCTCAACACATATACACACACATCACCTGACCTAGTTTTGATCTTGACATTAACCTATGTTTGGACTTATTCAAATAGGCCAATGGTCAATAATGACAAGGGTTCCACCCGGGCATATGGGTATATTGCACCCAGCATCTTGCTTATATATTGTGTCCCACTGTTGTATTTTGTGATTGAATGTACACATTACCATCATGGAAGTACTCCTTCCCTTAAAAAAATACACCATTCAAACCAGGAAGCCTTTGTTTCTTATGATAGGAAGCTGTGCATGAGCAAATGCTAATATCCTGTGTTAAAAACTGTGAAAGTTATGCCCCACTGTCAACTTAGGATTTCTATAGTATAATAATATTATTACAATTTGCTACATACTTGTGTTATGCAATGAAGCGTTTAGGATATTTTTCATTTCTGTAGCTCTAGTAAATAAACCATTCAAATAACTGTATACAAATCAAAACTTGTTAGTTTATCCTGCAGTACATAATGTATGTAGATTTAGATGTTGATACAGTAGCATACCGGTATTTATTTTAAGATTATGGAGTTTCGCAAAAAAAAGTATTGTCATTGCAAACATATTTACTGTGTTCATGATGGTTTTTTGTTTGTATTTATCTACATTCCAATGCACATACATGTTTGTTAATTATAACATCCTTTGTTGTTGATTTTAAATTAAAATGTTCAACAATGTCAAAACATTGAGATCACTGTGTAATGATAAAATGTTTTACATTTTATTTAAAATTTCGTTCTGCCTGTGCCAGACAAATTACAATATTTCTCTTGTGCTATGGAGCAACCTTGTATTGTAATGGGTCCTGAACATGAACTGGGGCTTCAGCATTTCAATCTGTCAAGTGTACCATGTATTTACAGAGTACAATGTGGAATGTTTCATTCCTGTGTAAGCTTAGACTCTAGTTGTCAAATTTTGGACAGCATAATAATATGACCCTCGCGCTCTGGGAGAACCAAACTTTATGCATGTGCATATAGTGTTGTCCCTGATTAGCCTGTGCAGTCTGCACAGGCTAATCAGGGACAACACTTTCCGCCTAGACTGGATTTTCGTTTAGAAGAGACTTCCTGATACAAAAAGTCCATTTAAGTGGAAAAAATCCCTGTTCAGCCTGTGCCTGGCTTGACACTTGAATCAAATGCAGTAAGCCCCGTTTTCCCAGAGGGAGGCTCATATACACATGTAGGTTTTCTGCCGTTGAAATGCTTTGTTAATAAGGTTGTCATATCTTGTTTGTTGTAGATTGATCAATCATGTTGTACACACAGATAATGTTTCCTTGTATATCCTGTTTTAAACTTTACTTGTATAGAAATGTGCATTTTGCATTAGAAAACATGATATCGCTCTTTGAAATATTACCTTGAAGAGAACTTGATGCGTGATACATTGTTGTGTTTAAAAAAATAAAATGTCAATACATTAAAAATACAAGTAATCATGGGAATGAATATTTATGTAGGCTTGTGTATGTTTTGTTCAATTGTTTTGTAAAGAGGCAATTGATGTTGATATTGAATGTCTACAATGCTGAAGTTAATATAATCCATATGTAATACGGTATGGTAATACGTAACATTATATTTTGTTAAAATCTTTCATACTTGCCCAGATTTGGTATGTTAAAATGGTAAGGGTAACTTTTTTTTGTCTGCGGATCATGTTTAATAAAGTTAACAGGGTAACAGTTAATTGTTTAGACCCCTACCCAGTTCGCGGGCTTGGTGAGGTAAAGGGGAGNCTGGTGCTATGGAGCAACCTTGTATTGTAATGGGTCCTGAACATGAACTGGGGCTTCAGCATTTCAATCTGTCAAGTGTACCATGTATTTACAGAGTACAATGTGGAATGTTTCATTCCTGTGTAAGCTTAGACTCTAGTTGTCAAATTTTGGACAGCATAATAATATGACCCTCGCGCTCTGGGAGAACCAAAATTAATGCATGTGCATATAGTGTTGTCCCAGATTAGCCTGTGCAGTCTGCACAGGCTAATCAGGGACAACACTTTCCGCCAAGACTGGATATTCGTTTAGAAGAGACTTCCTGATACAAAAAAAATCCATTTAAGTGGAAAAAATCCCTGTTCAGCCTGTGCCTGGGATGACACTTAATGTAAATGCAGTAAGCCCCGTTTTCCCAGAGGGAGGCTCATATACACATGTAGGTTATCTGGGGTTGAAATGCTATGTTAATAAGGTTGTCATATCTTGTTTGTTGTAGATTGATCAATCATGTTGTTAACACAGATAATGTTTCCTTGTATATCCTGTTTTAAACTTTACTTGTATAGACATGTGCATTTTGCATTAGAAAACATGATATCGCTCTTTGATATATTACCTTGAAGAGAACTTGATGCGTGATACATTGTTGTGTTTAAAAATATAAAATGTCAATGCATTAAAAATACAAGTAATGAATATTTATGTAGGCTTGTGTATGTTTTGTTCAATTGTTTTGTAAAGAGGCAATTCATGTTGATATTGAAAGTCTACAATGCTGAAGTTAATATAATCCATGTGTAATACGGTATGGTAATACGTAATAATATATTTGGTTAAAATCTTTCATACTTGCCCAGATTTGGTATGTTAAAATGTTAAGAGTAACACTTTTTTGTCTGCAGATCATGTTTAATAAAGTTAACAGGGTATCAGTTAATTACTTGGTGAGATAAAGGGGAGTGTTGGTGGCCCCTAATGGGGAGTGTTGGTGGCCCCTTATGGGGAGTGTTGGTGACCCCTAATTGGGAGTGGTGGTGGCCCCTTATGGGGAGTGTTGGTGGCCCCTAATGGGGAGTGTTGGTGGCCCCTAATGGGGAGTGTTGATGGCTCCTAGAAATCACTGGCCTCATAGTGTCAGTATCATAGTGTCGGTAGTCCCAGATCAGCATAATAATACACTGCTGTGCATAGCTTATAAGCCTTGATCACATCATTTTTCTTGAGCTTGTTAAATCATGGTTGACATGTTGCTAGGCTGATCTTATCATCATATATGCTTGTATATTTCAACTTCACAATGCAGAAAACATGGTCAAGTTGTGTGAATTGTTTGTGACATGTCAAGTAAGACAGAGGCTACATATTTAGAAGATGTACAGTATTGTTCAACATCAGATTGGAACATCACAAAATCTGTTCGGAACAGCTCAGTTCATTTGGGTCTACAGTCAGCGACTCAGCGAACAAAAAAAAAATTGTTGGTCTTTTTGTTGGTTGAATAGTACACAGATCTGTACATTCCAGCTGCAATATTGAAGACCGACACAAATCTGGTTTTGGTTGTACTAAAATTTAGTTTTGTGTTATTGTTGTACAATTTATCAACCCCTCTTCTAGATTATTTGAACTAAAGTCCCATGTTGTACTAGGATTTACATGTAGTTGTCAACTAAGCCTTTGATTCATAAAAAATAGTACACCAATGAACATACATGTTTTTATTTAGTAACGGCATTTAAACACATTGACTGAGAAAAAACATTGTGTATGCCTCTTTGTATATACACTGTACTTGTAAAATACTAAATGTATATGGTCATTTGTATATTGTATCATCCTTTTTGAACTTGTGTGAAATCTATATTGTTACCAATGTTATGTATTTAATGAGTGTTGAATGTTAAACAGATATACACTTTTATCATACCTCTACTTCAATATCAGCCTGATACAAAAGTTCTTGATTTAATTTTTTTATATCTGGTTAGTAGGTTTTATATCAGTCAATGTTTGGAGGTACGACATACTACTTGGAATCAACTATAGTCTTCATTATCAATAGAAATATTCAGATTCCACAAAACAATTTGATAACAAGTAGGAATACATTTTAGACACTAAAAGCAACAAAAACAGTTAAAATGTATTTTACAAATATTAAGATGAAACTTCATACAACATACTCATTCGTGACAAAAATGTCTTAGCTATTATATTTCATAATATCTTTAAATATTGTGGCGTAGAGGTATGATAAACAGAAAAACAGGTTATTGCCCAATCGTTTTGTAATATATCATTTACAAAATTGCCCAGCAAGCCTCACCTGATATACGACAATAAAAAATAGGTTACCTGTTATTCTCTTTATATAGAATCATTTCATGAATAAATTATATTTACATAAGAAAATGATGTTTCTTCCTGATCCTCCCCTTCCCCCATACATCCTGAGGACAAAGATTGCAGAAACCAGCCACAAACTTTTAAAAGGTTGTTGTCAATTTGTCCATGTCTATAATTATTTTCTTTGCATTCGATTTAAAGCTCACAGGAGCACAACATCAAATCAAAGAAAAAGCTTGTGAACACTCCACAGCCAACTTTTATTGCCAAATTTTCATGAATATATGTCCCAATGATATCTCGGTTGAGTTAAAAAAACTGGGTCACAAGGGGTCCAATTGAAGAAATCCTTGTAAACACTCAAGAGGCCACATTTATTGCCCAATCTTCATAAAACTTTGTCAAAACATTTGTTCCAATGATGTTTCGAACCAGTTGAAAACTAGGTCACGTGGTGTAAAAACAAGGTTTATGAGTCAATTTAAAGAAAAAGATTGTGAACACTGTACTCTGTAGGCAACATTTATAGCCCAAGCTTCAAGAAAATTGCTCAGAACATTTGTCCCAATGATATTACGTCTGCAGTCATGTTGAATTAAAAACTATGTTTCTAGGTCAAACTTAATAAAAACTTTTGAACACTACACGCTATATATTATTGTCATGAAACTTGCTCAGAACATGTTTCCCAGTGATATCTCAACTGAGCTCAAAAAAGGGTCACATGGGGTCATGAACTAGGTTACCAGGTCAAATAAAAGAGAAAGCTTGTTAACATTCTACATGCAACATTTATTGCAACTTATGCAACTGGACACAGGATTCCTGAAATTATGTTAAACGAGCATAATCACTTAAAATGAAGTCACAAAATTACACAATATAGCAAAGTCACAAAAAGATAATTATGATCTTAAAGAATTTACTTTAACTGAAAATCCTTAAAAGTGTATCACAATTGAAAACTTGATAAGAATAATCTTTCCTGGTTGCTATGTATCATGTATGTGAACTCCTTGCTCTGCTGACATGTCGACACATTTCCGTTCTACGCAATGTTTGCCCTTCCTTCTGCCAAACTTCTTGTTTCTGTGCAAGATCTCAGAGGAATGATCTGAATATGATGAAACTTGATATGCAGCATCACTTTAGAGTGGACATGCACAGCCTTTTGAAGTTGTTGCGGTCCAATGATATTTCGGAAAATTAATTGCCCCTTATTATAGTTTCTGTGCAGGATCTCATACACTAATGACATGCAACAACCCCTTAGGGGGACATAAGCATCCTTGTCTGCTCATTCCGGTCTTACAATTATGCATCGAGTTATTGTCATTTCATTATAAATATGTCATTTGTTCATTTAACCCACTGCACTATCATGCGTGGTGAATAACACTGTCCACCGTTTAAATATATAGTATACTATAATAAATTGTGAGCATAAAAAGTGCCAAAGAAACAGGCCTCATATTATAAAAGGATTTTGATCTCATAATGCAAACAATATTTTTATCATGTTTAGTAAGTCGTATTTCTTATTATATCCCATTGTTATTTTTATCAAAGTCAGTTGGGTTTTTTTAGTCGCAAAATGAGTCCTTTTAGAGCAAACATTCATTATGTGTGATGTGATACTTGTGTTATAAATATGTTGCACATGCGATACCAGATTGTGTTCTAATACATGGCTGCTTTAACCATCAACAAGCCTGCACATCAGCTGCAATCAACTCTTTAAATTAATATTAAGAAATGTAGTTCAAAGTCTAAACAGTATACAATTATTTTCACATATCTGCTGTCATCAATGAATAAAGAGTGCCAAAGGCTCTAAGGCACTCACCTGAAACCCTAAGGGGCGTATCTATTCTGAGCAGGAAGTGTTTACTAGGCTTTACAATATGTCAGCCCAGAAGTATCGGATTATCCACACAATATTTTTAATGTTCTTACCAAGTTACATGATGAGTGAGTAACAAACTAATTTCTCGAGCGTTATAGTGGTTTTACTATTACCACACAAGGACACGAGCCACATGGCCGCCATGTTTTTCAATGGACTGAAATCATATCTGACTCTGCAAAGAAATCATTCCAATAAATTTTCAGACCAAGTTTCATGCAGAGTAAGCAATAAATGTGGCCTCAAGAGCGTTCACAAACTTTTTTTTTCTCACCTGAACACAACTCATGATGAGCTTTAGTGATTGCCATTCAGTCCATAGTCCATCTTCAACACTTGGTTTGTTAACACTCTGAGTTTATTGGTCAATCTTCAGGAAACTTGGTCATAAGATTTGTCCAAATGATCTTGGCCATATTCAAAGCTGGGTAATGTATAGTAAAAAACTTGATAAAATTAAAGACAAGAGGGCCAAAGATCCCAGTGCGCTTACCTGACACTTAAAGAAATGTATTGATATGCTTTTGAAATGTTTGTGTAATAAATTTGACAAGTGACCAAACTTTTGTTGACCCTTGTGACAAAGATTTTATGTGGGCGGGTACATTATTGGAACAAATGTTTGCAAATTAGGTAAATAATAAGGCTTCTGGTTGCAGCTTGGGCAACTGTTTTGAAATCATGTAATAAAAGTCTGGTACCGGTAGTACCGGTACACAAACTATCGTGTCATTCCAGGAAAACTGCATCACTTCATGGCAGCCAGGTTTTTTATCAAAAAATATTTTAACTCTCCTGATGCAAATTTCTGATGAAAGAAAACTAAAAAGCATAGCCTTTTTTGTAAACGAAATATGGAAAAAGAAAGATGTAGACCAAAATTGATGTTCAACTTGATGCATCACAACTCAAAAATAATATGCTGTAACTTATATATTCTGTTTTTTTGGGCCGGTGGCCTTTATTTACAAATAAACTTTTTTCTTGTCTTGTATTGATGAATTTATAAAAACAAAAGTGACTTCTAGAGTGTAACAAGAATTCACAATGGCCATGAAAGGAAAACAGCCCTGCCTCCTGGTAGCCATGTTTTTCAATGGATTGAAACCATTTTGGAAATTAAAAAAAAATATCATTTGAACAAATGTTCTGACAAAGTTTCATGAAGATTTGACTAAAAATGTGACTTGTAGAGTGTTAACAAGCTTTCTCTTTTTCAATAAGTTTAATTTTTTGACCTAGTTTTTGATCTAGAAATAAATGTGGTCTGTAGAGTGTAAATGTTGACGCTGGACAATGCAAGACGCACAATGAACTTCTGACAAAGGTGATCACAAAAGCTTACAATGAGCACATTGTGATCAGGTGAGCTAAAAAGTGAAGAAAAAAAACAGTATACTTCAGCTTTCTATTTGGCTATTGAATTCGGCATTCAGATGTATATCAATCAAACAGCTGCTGAGACCGAAAGCTTATTAAATGATTACTGTTAACCTTTTCGATTTATTAATAAACAATCAATCAAAAACAAAAATAATATATAAACAAATAAACAGTACTATACATGTATTTAGAAAACAAGACAAACATAATTTTAAGAAATATGATAACTGAAACAATATTTTAAGTAATGGCAGGGATAGAAATTAGTGGCTGGCTGTTTGGGCAAAATCAATTTTGTAAGTTGGTAGTAAAACCTGGCAACTACCTTTTTTATATCAGTTAATCACCCAAACACCTCTGGTAGAAATTGGCTTATTGCCATAGCATCAATTGTAACAGAATAATTAAGGCCAGTCAAATGAAACAGCATGCACCTAACACAAACCATTGTGCATGTGAATAGTACGATATAATCAGGGACAATTCACTAACACAAACCATTGTGCATGTGAATAGTACGATATAATCAGGGACAATTCACTGCATCATGTTTTAGCAGATAACAAGAGATGTGTTTGTCAGAAACACAATGCCCCCAACTGCGCCGGTTTTTTTACCTTTGACCTTGAAGGATGACCTTGACCTTTCACCACTCAAAATGTGCAGCTCCATGAGATACACATGCATGCCAAATATCAAGTTGCAATGATCAATATTGCAAAAATTATGACCAAACTTTAAGATAAAAGGTTAAAGTTTTGGACAGACAGAATGACAGACAGACATACAGGCCAAAAACAATATATCCCCTTTTATTTAAAAAGGGGGCATAAACATTGAACAAAATTAGGACAACTCAAACAGGAGCATAGAATCATTCACTTCAAATTTTAGAATATCTTCAATGTAAATATGGCATCTGGTCACTTCTGGCTAAGCAGAATCTTTTCTTACTAGATGTTCATACTAACACTTTAAATACATTAACTCTTCCCATCTGAAGGTTCTACCACTATTTCTACACTCCCATTGCTTGTGGAGAGATATTTGACAGATTCCCCTTTAGCTGCCATAATTTCTTCTATGTTCCTGAAAGAAAATAAAGCCAACATATTATGGTGTGTTACTTTACATTTTATACAACACAAGTTTTAGCCTTTTTTTCATCATTTTTTACTTCAGTATAAATTATGATATACAAAAATCCATTGTAAAGAAACTCATAGAAAACATTCACATTGATCTATTTACTTAAAATTACCCTCAGTTAGACATCGTTCTAACAACTTTGATGCTATGTTTATGCATTATGCATATTATCTAAATTTGATATTATTTAGTAATAATCAAGTACGTCACATTGTCTAAACAATTTTGACAAGCTTACTTCTTTCCAACATCTGTAAACCAACCAAGGTTGTCTGCAAGCAGGTGATGGTTTTTGCATCCTTCACATGTGACAATCACAACCCCTTCTTCATATGCCTTTTTTGAGAACATGTGACCATTTCTTGTATCGCATACTTTACACTTGTACGAAATAAACTTTTTTGTTACTAGTTTCTCTGGGAGACTTTGAGCAATTTGTTTAGTGGCCGTGTTTTCACATAACAACATGCTGGATGTACTAACAGTCTTGACAAACTGTCTATTCTCTCTCAAATTGTTTACTAGGCCTACAGCCAGGCACTTTTGAGTTGAATACCCCATCAACTGTCTTCTCCCCGCCCAAGCCACTGCATGATGCAATGACCTTGAGAGATCAATGCGTCTAAAACTTGCTACAGAACTCATTTGAAGGCGATACATAACTGAACGAAATAGCATAGTTCACCTTTGTTGTGATAACACGTTTTTTTAAGAAGGAAGCCCAATGTTTACACTTTTCATGCTCTTTCCGGTCCCACAACAACAACAACAACGATGGCCTCCGTTTGTATCAAAAAGTCTCTAAGCTATGTCAAATATATAAAATTTCGAAGGATTTTGAAACTAAACTGCATTTTTTCAACCGGTTTTGATGTAAGATCACATAGCACGTCACAGATTGGTAGTATAACAGGTATTGGATCGTTACGAAATAGTTTTATTTATTTATATAACAATCGGATATTTGAACTAAAAGAAAAAAGAATGTCACACCGGATAAAATGGCCGACACTGTCACGGGCTACAAACCACTGAATAGTTTCGGCGACTGTTCGAAAATGCTCTATCAAAGATTGGATTAATCAATATAAGACAGCGGGAGATCTCTTGTTATGTCGCAGCCGTCTGTTTTTTTTTCGACTTCATGCATGCCGTCAGCAAAAGCTATGACTGCATTATTGCAAAAACATGAATTTATTATTTCCCTGCTGTAGAATTAGTTTAAACCTATTTATTTTAGCTGGATGGCATTCAAAGGGTCTATGGATGTCTAAAGAACGCTCCCACAATCAGGATCGAACCAGTGACCTCCTGGTCCCTAGGCGGACACCATATCCACTAATACCTCAGTTACAAATAGAGACCGATCAGTGGACGACATATTTTTCCGCTCATTGGGCTGGCAACGTCAGGTACAATTTTAAGTGAAACTTAAAATTGATAACGCTGCACAAAGCTATAAAATGAGCCGTTGTCCGTGCGATCATCGGCCAGGCACCAGCCCGATGAGTGGAAAAATACGTCGTCCGCTGATCAGATGGTGATCAGTCTCTATTTGTGACTGAGGTAACACTCATTGAACGGCAGACGGCTCCGACGTGTCCAGTTTTCCAGGAGATCGGACACATCGGCCGGCGACCGGATTATTTGTGACTGAGGCATAAGCCATGGGGACCTTAAGAATTGAGAACAGGTGAAACAAGAAACAAATTTTCACTTCTAAAAATTGTTCAGGAGATTTTCATTAGCAAAACTCAAGATTTAACACTGAGGCTGACTTTTTAATTGAAAAGTGCAAGTTTAGGTTTACTTATAATCTTTAGCATGACATAAAATTACTGATTCTAACATTAACTTTTCCAAAGATATTCATTGGCGAAACTTTTTAGATTTCAGGCCTAGGGTGACTTTAAATTGAAACTGCCTTAAACTTTATTTTTTAATATTTCTTCGTAAAAGTATCATTTAAATTGTAAAATAAATATCAAAAGCTCTGTGATTTTAACATTAATANATTTTGATACTGATACTTTCAAATCTATATGCATTTATATACAAACAAATTTCTGATTTCAATACCCATATCTATACTAAGATGCTCAAAACCATACCCATATCTATAATTTTAGTCGAAAAACACACCCCCGGGAGTTCTGGCTATGTTTTCTTTATTGCCTAAACTGTTGGTTTTTTTTAATTAAATTTTCTACATAAAGTCTGGATTTTAAGAATTAGGACATGTCCAACATGCAACAAACATAACAATTTTATCATCCCTTATTAAGGATTTTCAATTTAAGCTAGATAGCAATCTTAAATAACCATCTGTGATATAGGAACTAAAGTATTGTCTCCATGGGCATCGATGTTCCCAGTATGGATTAGACGCCACACGTCTGCACATGTGTAGAAAAGATTTTCAAGATGAACGCATTTATCTCTCTTATAACATGTTACATAAAAAACAAGACATTATTTTTATGCTCAGTTTTTTCTTGTAAATGACGCCAGTCTTAACGGTATATATATATTTTAACCACTAGCCCAATTCATTATGCTTTCATGGAAACGGGTTAAAAAATTCAATAGCCCGACTAGATAAATTTTTAGTTTCTAGTAGCGCCAATAACCTTTCACCAGCTCCGGGCTGTCGGGCTTATAGTTAGCGTGAATACTGAATGACACAGATGAAAAGTATGGAAAAAACAGCAAAAACTGATATTTGATTATATATTAAAAAGCTTCTTTGTTGCTTTTTTGTATTAATTTTACGTATTTTTATGCTGTTTTATTGGATTAACTATATGTAATGTTTAAGTCAATCATCATCTGTTCAGAAGAAAAATGCGGATATGAACCACACATTTTCATCATTATCACATGATCTTTATTTGAATACATGTAGTGAGTTAATCTTGATATATTATTTGAACAAATTTTAAAGAAATTGTATTTTTTTTTTAATAAAAATGTTATAATTAAAATCTGATTACATTATATCAAAGTCACTTCTAACACAATACTTTAATAATTGTCATTTCTCACAAACGGCTCAAGATAGAAACTTGAAATTGTGCAGATTATTGTTTGATAACATTGTTTTACAAAGTTGCATTAATATCATTCATCCATTAGACTAACACATCTGGACCATTTGCAAGTGTGCTTTTCTCTTGCTGCATAAACAAATTGAAGTTTGCAAATACTATTGAGTTTCTTTTGCATACAAGTCTTTTCTCAGGACAATTTTATCAAAACAACATATGTTCTAATATTTGAATTTCGATTAAAAAGACCACTGCAGACTGGTAAATTGTAAAAGCAGTCATGGAGTAAACAAACACTCACCGCATGTGAAAGAATCACATATCACTTCACACATAACAAAGTTGGCTTGGCTATCAAAATTACTCCATCTAAAAATTATAAAAACATTTTTGTGACGAGTTGAACATGGTTGAATAGAAACAACCATCAATCCGTTGTAGCGTATGGGAACTTGAATGGACCCATATTGGGGAATGGATGAACATGCCATCAACATTTAGTTTATATTACGTGTACTGGATGAGATAAATGTGTCAATCTGTTATCAGAGCAAAAAGTTGGCATTAAGGATACTGAGCATAGATCTATAAATAAACAAAGGTTTGTGTGGTTAGGAGGAACATTGATTCACGCGGCCCCTGAGATGAAGGCGCCTGATAAACCATTTCATCTGTTCAACAATAATGTGGGTCAATATCGGCATAATGTAAAATAGCATGAAATAAAATTAATATTATCAGCCAACAGTTCGTGTTTGCTTTTTCATTAAAATATTTGTATCAGTTATTTGGTAATGGATAAAAACACGTTTCAACTGCATTATTTTTAGAGTAATTTAACTAAGCATATATATATATATATAAGGTCTTTTGTTTTTCATTTAACATGTTATGAGAAGGTGATTTTTGTGATCTTTAATTGATATTCTTATCTACACATGTTATGTCACATGCATATCAAGTAACGCTTTTAATCCACACTTAAGACATTGTCTCCTATGGAAAGAATTTGATTGAGCATCAATCACATATATTTATTGAGCATCAATCACATATATTTATTGAGCATCAATCACATATATTTATTCAAGACCGTAATCTTTCTTAAATTGATTACCGGTAACTGTCATTGTAAAATTAATAATTATGTTTGTTTAATGTAATTTTGTTTTTGTCAAAAATGTAAGTCTTTATTTTGAAAATTTAATAACAAAAAAAACTAAGTTTAGACAAGATAGAGGACCTCCCCAGAACTTAAGTTTAACATCACAGAGTTAATTTCAGGCTATATATTTTCATGCTAATGATAAGTAAAAAGGAAATATTAATAAAAAAAAATAGGCAAGGGCAGATTATGTGCTTTCAATAAAAAAAAGTCCTGAAATCTAAAAACGTTTTTATGCCCCCCTTCGAAGAAGAGGGGGTATATTGCTTTGCACATGTCGGTCGGTCGGTCGGTCGGTCCGTCCACCAGGTGGTTTCCGGATGATAACTCAAGAATGCTTAGGACTAGGATCATGAAACTTCATAGGAACATTGATCATGACTCGCAGATGACCCCTATTTATTTTGAGGTCACTAGGTCAAAGGTTACAGGTCAAGGTCACAGAAATGGTTTCCGGATGATAACTCAAGAACGCTTAAGCCTGGGATCATGAAATTTCATAGGTACATTGGTCATGACCGGCAGATAACCCCTATTGATTTTCAGGACACTAGGTCAAAGGTCAAGGTCACAGTGACCTGAAGCAGTAAAATGGTTGACTGGAAATAGGAAAATGATTTCCGGATGATAAGTCAAGAACGCTTACGCCTTGGATCATGAAACTTCATAGGGACATTGGTCATGACTGGTAGATGACCCCTATTGATTTTGAGGTCACTAGGTCAAAGGTCACAGGTCAAGGTCACAGTGACTGGAAATAGGAAAATGGTTTCCGGATGATAACTCAAGAACGCTTACGCCTGGGATCATGAAACTTCATAGGGACATTGGTCATGACCGGCAGATGACCCCTATTGATTTTCAGGTCACTAGGTCAAAGGTCAAGGTCACAGTGACCTGAAGCAGTAAAATGGTTTCCGGATGATTACTCAAGAACGCTTAGGCCTGGGATCACGAAACTTCATAGGGACATTCGTCATGACCGGCAGGTGACCCCTATTGATTTTCAGGTCACTAGGTCAAGGTCACGGTGACTCAACACAGTAAAATGGTTTCCGGACACCACATCATCACCACCACCACCACCACAACCACAGTGACAAAAAATGTATTCACACAATGGCTGCCACTACAACTGACAGCCCATATGGGGGGGGGCATGCATGTTTTACAAACAGCCCTTGTTAGAGATTGACTTCATTGTTCAAGAAGAAATATTTATAAAGAATACCGGGAAATAAAGGTTTTGGCAAAGGTATAGCCTTTTCAATAAAATAGTCTACTGTGGCCTGCATCTAATCAATCTTGGTCAGTTATTCAAGTTAAAATCACAAGTTTACATCAGACAATATATACTGTTATCACTTAATAATTATACTCTAATAATTAAATTTAGATAAATAAATATTTAGGCAAGGACAATTGCTAAAGAGTGTCCTTATATATCTAACTTGGCCTAAAATATTACCTGTTGTCACTTTACATTGCTGCAGAGACACACATTTTATAAATCCATTATGTAATATTCTTAAGGCCTATCATATATCATTCTTACATCACTTCATCACTATTATTTAATAAAGCTAAATAAATATTGAAACTGAAATTCATGTTTCACAAATGTTTGACAAAATCTGTTGATTGATAATCGTTTAATTATGATAAATATTTGAAGTTCCTTTGAGTGTATAAGGTTTTTAATCATGCTTATAGATTTGGAACCACTCAGGCCAAATTATTCAATTGTATTTAACAGGTACCTGTTTAAAAATATATTGGACTTAATTTTTAAGATCTTTCACTCCATTATTATTTGTTGTGTGTTATATACCCTATTATAATATTGATTGTATTATTAATTAATATGAATGTGTGTAATGATCAGCTTTGTTTTACACCTATTAACTTTCCCATAAAAAATCAGCAAATATGATTACCTGTTAACAGCTGTGCTTAGTTGTTACTTAACACAGAACCTATGCATGAAATCCCATTTCTGAAGATTGCGTTTGACAATTCTGGTTCATAGCTTTAAAACTTTAAAGTCTCAGATCTTTGGAAGGAGGTGGTGCATTTTCCAGAATTGTTTATCTTAATGTGTCAGATGAAGATGGTTCAACCCAGAGAGGTCAGTACCGGGGTCACAGGCCAACCACCCCACTCCAGAAGACCATACTCACCCTGGGCTCAGCTGCCATGGCCATCCTGCACCCAGACAGGGGAGGTAAGCATGACCATAATGCACCCAGACAGGGGAGGTAAGCATGACCATCCTGCACCAAGACAGGGAAGGTAAGCATAGTCATCCTGCATTCAGACAGGGGAGGTAAGCATGGTCATAATGCACCCAGACAGGAGAGGTAAGCATGACCATAATGCACCCAGACAGGGAAGGTAAGCATGACCATCTTGCATCCAGACAGGGGAGTTAAGCATGGTCATAATGCACCCAGACAGGGGAGGTAAGCATGACCATAATGCACACAGACAAGGGAGGTAAGCATGACCATAATGCATCCAGACAGGGAAGGTAAGCATAGCCATAATGCACCCAGTCAGGGGAGGTAAGCATGACCATCCTGCACCAAGACAGGGGAGGTAAGCATGGTCATCCTGCATCCAGACAGTTGAGGTAAGCATGGTCATCATGCATCCAGACATGGGAGGTAAGCATGGTCATCCTGCATCCAGACAGGGGAGGTAAGCATGGTCATCCTGCATCCAGACAGGGGAGGTAAGCATGGTCATCATGCATCCAGACATGGGAGGTAAGCATGGTCATCATGCATCCAGACAGGGGAGGTAAGCATGGTCATCATGCATCCAGACATGGGAGGTAGCATGACTACAATCATCTAGACAGGGGAGGTAAGCATGGTCATCATGCATCCAGACATGGGAGGTAAGCATGGTCCTCATGCATTCAGAAGGGGATGTAAGGTTACACAGACTATTAAATGTTTAAGTTCTAATCAGCTTGTATTTGGACAGACATGCTGATATGTTTTTTTCTCAGACAACATGTATAATTTCGGTTAAAGCACAATACTACTTTTTGGTGCAAGCAAGTAGCTAATTATAGAACAAACACAGGTAGTAAAGAATCTGCATGGCATTATTTTATTGTAGATGCACTTGTTTTCCACGATGAAACTTCCAAAGTGCCAGCAAATAACGTTTTGATTACATTTATTGTGTTTAAGCCAAGTAATTACTCACAATTTATTTACACAAATGATGATTGACAACTCTAAACATATATAAAGAAACAAGAATAGTTTAATAACATGAATGTTTACATCAGATTTTCAAGCAAGAGGAACACTTGAAATCCTATTGAAATCCATGTGATGATGTGAATTACATCAGTATGTAACGTTCTCAATTAGCTCATTTTTTATCCCCCGCCAAAGGCGGAGGGATATTATTTTGGCGTTGTCCGTCCGGCACTTTTGTGTCCGGAGCCATATCTTGGAAGTGCTTTGGCGGATTTCATTGAAACTTGGTATGAGTATATATATGGATATGAGGATGATGCACGCCAAATGGCATTGTACACCATCTGTTAATCACACAGTTATTGCCCTTTGTATATATTCTGTGTCAATGCAGCATGTGGGGGTATACGTCACGTCTGTGACAAAGCTCTAGTTTGGCAGAGGATATCAATTCAACGAATTTGCTTGTTAAATTTGTGTTGTACCCTCTTAAAAAAGAATGGTTGTTTGTTCTGTAATTTGATCAAAGTTTGTGTTTAATTCTGACCACAGACATGATAGCAACTCTTGGAGATGTGACGTCAGAGACAGCTTTAAAACGAATCAAGCAGAAAATGGAGTCAGATCCTATTGGACAACAGATTTTGAGGTAGGTTTGTAAAAAAAGGCTTATTTGAAGTAAAAACCCTGTTTGGATTCATTTGACACAAATCTTATAAAATTTAAGTTTTCTGATAATTTTGTTTATAGTCCTCTAGCATTGGAAAGATTTGGAGTAAAATAGCAGGGCGCTGTTACATGTGATCTTGGTGCTGTAAACTGGTCTCTCAGTTTTCTGTGCATCACCATGAAACTTTATACATATGTTGTTTGTACTATTTGTGAAAGTGCAAGACGTTATTTTTGAGTGTGGTATGATATTCTTTGCTGAGTTATGTGCCCTTGAAATTAGCCATGAAACTTTATAGATATGTTGTTTACATAAGAAACAAGTGCAAGACGTATTTTTGTGCATGTTGCAATATTCTATGCCGAGTTATGTGCCTTGAACTAAGGCAAATTTCTGGTACTTAAATTATTGTACATGTGTTCTTTGTGTCTTGAACTTGTTTAACAGTTTTCTGTGTATCAACATGAAGCTTTATAGATCTGTTGTTAATACTATGCGTGGTTGTGCAAGCCGTTATTTTTTAGTACCGGGTATGTCGTTATATTCCTGGCAGAGTTATGTAACCTTAAATAAGCCACATTTTGGATACTTACATAATTGTAATCTCCTTCTTGCTTATCAACATGAAACTTTATAGTTATGTAGTTAAACTATGTAGAAATGCACAAAGTTATTTTTGTGTACGTATGTCAGTTATTTGTTGCATAATTATGTGCCCTTTCACTAAGGCAAATGATTCAATAAATCAACATGAAGCTTTTTGTCATTAAGATCAATGTGAAGTTACAAATACATGTATTGTGAGATTAATTTCACTTTTATTCAAGCTTTGCACCCGCTTGAAATGAGTCATTGTTGGGGTATTTCTCATCTTTTATGGCTATTCTAGTTTAATGTTGTTAACATGAAATTTAGATTTGTTTAAGCATTCATTTAACATTGGATTTCGTGGTTGAGCAGACCCACAAGATCAATGAACACGAGTGTTTGATGAATAATGTAGGTTTTGCAGCAGTAGTCTAGCTTTATGCAAGATGACTGTGGTTAGATCTCAATTCTCTTTCAGAGATCAGCCAGTGATCAGCACGTCTACAATATCTATAGACTACCTGGGCAGTCTGGGAGATAACACATTCGGCAAAGAGTACTGGAGGTTCCTTACCATACATGTAGGAACGAAATAACTATTTAAGACAAACACATAGCAAATTCCTGAAATTTAATGGAACTTGTATATAAAATCTTTAACGCCTTCAAACTTAAAAACAGCATTATAAAGAACATCAAGTTCAATCTTTGTCTTCATCTTAAGTTAAGAGAAGCTTTAATTTAGGTTGCAAAGTTATTTTTTATGTCCCCCAGTATATACTGGGGGACATATTGTTTTTGCCCTGTCTGTCTGTTGGTTGGTTGGTCTGTTGGTTGGTTTGGGCCAACATTAACATTTGCTATAACTTTTGCCATATTCAACATAGCAACTTGATATTTGGCAAGCATGTGTATCTCATGGAGCTGCACATTTTGAGTGCTGAAAGGTCAAGGTCAAGGTCATCCTTTAAGGTCAAAGGTCAATTATATGGGTCAAAATTGCTCATTTTGGCCATAACTTGTGCAATATTCAACATAGCAACTTGATACTTGGCATGAATGTGTATCTCATGGAGCTGCACATTTTGAGTGCTGAAAGGTCAAGGTCATGGTCATCCTTCAAGGTCAAAGGTCAATTATATGGGTCAAAATCGCTCATTTTGGCCATAAATTCTGCAATATTCAACATAGCAACTTGGTATTTGGCATGCATGTGTATCTCATGGAGCTGCACATTTTGAGTGGTGTAAGGTCAATGTCAAGGCCATCCTTCAAGGTCAAAGGTCATATATATGAGTCAAAATCGCAATAGGGGACATAGTGTTTCACAAACACATCTTGTTCTATTCCTGTCATCGTTCAAGCCGCTAAATGGTGTTTAAAAAATGTCGTTTCTTTTTGTTTATTTCTAACATTCATTTTGTCAGGTGTACTTATATATAGTAACATGCTTCAGCATTGAAGGCATTATTAAATTTATTATACCACTTCTAATTAAGAGATTAATAGTCCATATTTCTGACTTGGCAAACGGTCCAATAATGTGCACAAGAAAACGGATTATTATGTGTAGTTTTATTTGTTTAGACCTGTTTAAGCCCTAATAAAAATGTTTCAGGGATTTTCTCCGGATGCCCGTCTGCCTGTGCACTATGTGGATGACCCTGAGCTGGTGTATGTGATGTTGAGGTACCGGCAGTGCCACGACCTGTTCCACACGGTGCTGGGAATGAGACCCAACATGCTGGGCGAGTGTGTGGTCAAGTGGGTGGAGGCCATACAGCTAGGCCTGCCCATGTGTGCCATGGGCGCTCTCGTTGGACCCATCAGACTCTTGCCAAAGTAGGATTGTGTGTTTGAGCAGCGCTCTGGGAAAACGGGTTTGTGCGTAAAGTGTAAACCCAGATTAGCCTGTGCAGTCCACACAGGCTTATCAGGGACAACACTTTCCTCCGCTTTTATGGTATTTGTTATTAAATTAAATATATTTAAAGGAAGTCTCTTCTTAGGTAAAAACCAGTTTAGGTGGAAAGTGTTGTACCTGATTAGCCTGTTTGGACTGCACAGGCTGATCTGAGTTGACAGTTTAAGCACATGCATTAAGCCCCATTTTCCCAGAGCTATGCTAATTTGTTTTTAGCTCAACTAAACACAACCTGCTGATGGTGAGCTTTTGTGATCGCCTTTTGTCGATCAGCGTCGTCCATCGTGCGCCGCCAACATTTACCTTTTAACACTCTATAGAAGCCACATTTATTGTCCAATCTTCATGAAACTTAGTAAGAACATGTGTCCCAATAATATCTTGGACAAGTTAAAAAAAATTGTTCCGGTTGGTTGAAAAACATGGCTGCCAGGGCGTGTGGTAGTTTTCCTTATATGGCTATAGTTAAACCTTGTTTACACTCTAGAAGTCACATTTTTAGTCCAATCTTCATGAAACTTGGTCAAAACATGTGTCCCAATAATATCTTGGACGAGTTCGAAAATGGTTCCGGTTGGTTGAAAAACATGGCTGCCAGGGGGCGGGGCAGTTTTCCTTAAATGGCTATAGTAAAACCTTGTTAACACTCTAGAAGTCACATTTATTGTCCAATCTTCATGAAACTTAGTCAGAACATTTGTTATAATGATATCTCGGATGAGTTTGAAAATGGTTCTGGTCTGTTGAAAAACATGGCTGCCAGGGGGCTGGGCCGTTTTCCTAATATGGCTATAATAAAACCTTGTTAACACTCTAGAAGTCACAATTTGGTCCAATGCTCATGAAACTTGGTCAGAATATTTGTACAAATGATATCTGGGCTGAGTTCGAAAATGGTTGAGATCCGTTAAAAAACATGGCCGCAAGGGGGCGTGGCATTTTTCCTTATATGGCTATGTAGTAAAACCTTGTTAACACTCTAGAAGTCACATTTATTATCCAATCTTAATGAAACTTGATCAGAACATTTGTTCTAACAATAGCTTGGCTGGGTTTGAAAATGGATATGATTCGTTGAAAAACATGGCCGCCGGGGGGGGGCAGTTGTCCTTATATGGCTATATGGAAAACTTGTTGACGCTATATAATAGCCACATTT
>VMBQ01002884.1:62815-78069 GCA_007657795.1 Dreissena rostriformis | reverse complement strand
TGCTGGATTTAGTTTTTTTGACCTAGAAGGATGACCTTGACCTTTCACCACTCAAAATGTGCAGCTCCATGAGATACACATGCATGCCAAATATCAAGGTGCTATCTTCAATATTGCAAAAGTATTCATAAAATGAGCGATTTTGGCCACATATATTTGACCTCTGACCTTGAAGGATGACCGTGACCTTTCACCACTCAAAATGTGCAGCTCCATGAGATACACATGCATGCCAAATATCAAATTGTTATATTCAATATAGCAAAAGTTATTGCAAAATGTTAAAGTTGGCGCAAACCAACCAACAGACCTACCAACAGACAGGGCAAAAAGAATATGTCCCCCACTACTATAGTGGGGGACATAAAAATGGGTTGTTTTCTATTTTATAAATATATTATTGCATTTATAAATTGTTGAAATAAAACCTGTTAACAAATATTTAATGAATTTTTATAAAATAATTTGTTTGTTAAAAATCTAGGATTTTTACGACTTCAATAAAAGCAAGAAATACAAGATGTGTTTGTGAAACACTATGTCCCCTTTTGAGCGATTTTGACCCATATATTTGACCTTTGACCTTGAAGGATGCCCTTGACCTCTCACCACTCAAAATGTGCAGCTCCATAAGATACACATGCATGCCAAATATCAAGTTGCTATCTTCAATATTGCAAAAGTTATGGCCAATGTTAAAGTTTGTGCATCAAACAAACCAAAAAACAAATAGACAGGGCAAAATCAAAAAGTTTCTATATTTTGACTTGTGAATTTATCCAATATAACAAACTGCTGTGGTTAGCCTTCAGTAATAAACCAGTCATGTTTCTGTCTCCTTCTGTCTCCAGGTGTTCCTTTTATTGCCCCGGCAAGTGCTGGAGGCAGGAGCATATAGGGACGGCATTTTGTTCATTCGTCCGTATAAGGTTCACCCAAAATGACATGTTTTGTAGAACATCAATAATCCTTCTAACATAGCTTTTATACATGTACTTACATGGATGTTGCCTTTGAACACTGTCAGTACACCCACATCACCTGACCTCATTTTGACCTTTACTTTGACATACTTTTGGACTTTTTCAGGTCAAAATTCTTGGTTTAAATGTCAAATAATTGTCAAAATGATTATTTTTCAAAAATGTATCACCGATTCAAAAGACAAAAGAATACTGTTGATCAATGTAAAAATAATGTTAACTCGTACTGAAAATACATTTTCATTTATGAATAATCATCATTTGAAATCAATAAAATGATAAAGTGTTACACATGCAAAACAAACCAAGTAATTTGGAGTGGTTCTGTTGTTTAAGTTAAATTATGTAACATGTGGAACGCTTATTAAGTTAAAAGTCATGTATGAAAATAACAATCCTGGTGGCCAATGGTTAACACTTGGGGTAAACATGTTTTCATTCTTAATTTCTAATCTTGTCATTAATGACTCGCTTCAAAAATGCCAAAATTTGTGAACATATCACTTTTACCCAAATTGACCACTTAACATCAAAACTACTAACAAAAAAGCTTTGATACTTTAATTCAACAGAAGTTTCGCTAGAAATACCCTCCCTTATTTACCGTATGCCTTGATATATACCTACTTTTGGACTAATTCAATAAAGCAAATGAATCAATACTGTAAATGCTTCCATCGGAGGAATTCTGCCTTTTTTGAACGCAGCATCTTCTTACAAACCTACAAGTGACACTTGAGTTGATGGGAACTTTCATACAACCAAAAGCAAACAAGCTGGCAAATCCTTTAGGGCATTATTTTGTTTATTAAGTATTGCAACATACGTTTTTTTCTTAAATGTGTCAATATTTAATAAAAAGCTCTAAGATGTTTGTATACTCATTTATTTCATAGAAAATGTACGTGATAAATATTAAAATATCACACAGCTTTAATACCAATGTCAAATGACATATCACAAACTATCAATAAATAGCTATCAAATACTGTAAATACAAGTTAAAAAGCAGTGCATAAAAATATTTTGATTATAAGTCTAAGAAGTCTAAGAATATTTCAAGCACAAACGGGAAATAAATAGCACATTTCTGACAGTTGCTTACACTAAAAACTCCACTGTCATTTTACACATGCTTCAAATTCAACCCACAAACATTCAACATAGATATAATTACTTGATATCTACTCTAAATATGTCTACACCAAACATAGAAATATGTTAAGTTACTTATGAGCAGTGAACTAAACTAAAGCTGTCCTAAGTAAAGTGTGAAGACATGGGATTATATGCTGTATATATAAAATACAAGACTTCGAAAAACAATGCAAAGTACAAAGTATACCACAGGCTCCCACAACAACCAACAATCTTAGGTTAAATCTCCATATCTAATAAAAACCCAATGTGAATTAAAATTCATATGAAACAAGCAATCACATTGGTCAATGTTAAAAGTTGAGATTGAGAAAGTTGGTAATTATAAAAATGTACATAGATAAGAATTCGGGAAAAACATATACCCCAGGTCTTCATCCTTCGCATAAAATAATTCCAATTAAAATACTAATATAGTATAAATCTAATAGTAAATTCTATGGGATTATTTTGTTTTAAGAAAGCTAAAAACACAAATTCTTCTTAGACAAGACATGCATAATATCCTGTACATTTCCAAATAATACATAACACACTATTATTTGGCTACTATGGAAAGTATCACATAATTATTTAAATTAAACATGTATAAACAAATTATGTACAAGTATACATGTTGAAAACTCCATTCCAAGACATCTGTTACAATTGATATTGTATAAAAAAAAAACTAATATAATAAAAATATAATACAAACAATATTATAAATATCATGAATGTACATGCATAAAAACTGGACGGACTGACACACTTAACGTACATTATCTTGAAATAAATGTTACATTTACATACAATAATTTATTGTATTACAAGTAAGCATACATGGGTTTCAATATGAAGTACATGTAAAAAAAGCTTAATTTCCAATCTGATATTAGCTAAAACTATAACTTGTCACAGTAGAGACGAATACCACACGTTACTTTGTAACAGGGGTATACATTTTGTACATATGTAAAGCATACTCAAAAACATACTCAGAAGTAAAATTTAGACTTGATCACAGACAATATGAGATATGTTATTGTTTTAAATAACAACTCAAAGAGCATATACTTAAATAAATGCCAATAACTTTAGAATGTTGATTATGTTTTGTGAATGTTCATGAGAAGATATTGCAACAAATATGGATAACTGAGAAGCAATATACAGACCAAAATGTATCTACAATAACATGTACTTCTGGAATGATTTGTTATAAATGCAACCTGTTAGTTTATATATACTACCAGTCCACCAAAACTCAAACATGTGTTCATGTTTACAGCCAAGTCCATGTAAGTCCTCATAGTTCCGACACATTGACAGTATAGCATTAACAAGTCTTCTATATCAGCTCTTTGTATCCAATGAATCACACACACCTGGGTTTTCATTTCTAATAAATCTCTCTGAAACTCCAATCTCTCTGTCTTGCAATCAATGCCAAGTCTTGTGTTTTAATTTTCAATGATGCAATAACATCACCGTCATGTTCTCAAACTGACGCCAATAAAAGCCTGTGTCCTGAATAATTTGATTGCATTGTCCACATCATCTCATGTGCAGGTGTCCTGCAGGTGTGGAGGCACATTACCACACAGAGGAACCAAAGTCTTTAATCCGCCTGGACCTTGATAGCTCTCCGTTGACCGTGTCCATCATCTTACTGGTCAGTTGATCTATCTCGTTGACCAATCGCAGGGATCGGTTCAAGTCATCCTCACCCGCAGCAGACTGTTAGAGAATAATTAAAGCAAGTATAAACAGGACATCTTAGGCAGCAGTCTTATGTGTCACAAACTGTTTCATGTTATTTTTTAATAATTATAATTTGTTTTTTTACAAATCAATCAGTATAGCTTCCAAAATAATCTTATTTTAATATAAAAATAAACAAGTTTTTCATATTAGAATGTTATATATTATGGTGCTAATTATAAAATGTTTTTTTTGCAATGAGTTTGTTATACAGTACCCGGTAATGGCAAAAAAAGATAAGTTGGTCAAGATCATATCAAAATACTACACAGTGACTATGATATGAAATGAACCCAAATACTAGCTGTTAAGCAGTTGTTTTACAGAGCATCCTTCTGGGAGAAGTTGGGCTTCATGCATGTGCATAAAGTGTTGTCCCAGATAAGCCTGTGCAGTCAGAACATGCTTATCAGGAACGACACCTTACGCCTGAACTGGATTTTTATTGAGAAGAGACTTCCTTCGAACAAAAATTCCATAAAAGTGAAAAGAGTCATCCCTGATTAGCCTGTGCGAATCTGGGATGACACTGCATGCTATTGCATTAAGCCCAGTTTTCCCAGAACAAGGCTCAATTATTCAAGTGTGTTAAAGCCAATGGCACTGCTCTACCCAACAGCAGTCAACAACAGTTAACCAGAGAAAGAGAACACAATTAAGTGCTCCTTAGACCAAAATTTCTTGTTATATTTATCTATCATAGTCCTTACACAATGAAATATTTAGCTGCAGAGAATAATGTAAGAAAGCTAAATTGTTATTTAAACAGGACACAGGAGTTTCTAGATAATCTTGAAAAATGCATTGGTGCTGAGTAACTTACAAGACTAAAATCGGACAAGTCGCTTAAAGACTGAAATTAAACATAAACAAAAGTTACACATAAAATGTTAGTTCTGGCATTACACCTGTATCACACAAAGACACACATGATTTTGGACACTGCAATCCAATGATTGTTTTAGTGTTTTCGTGTGCAAGGCAATGTTAACAATCTCCCTGGCAATGATGTGATGTTAACAATCTCCCTGACAATGCTTATTCAAATACAAACGAGCTGATACCACTCCCTTTACATTTCCTCATACATAATGTTGATGTTGTTAAATGCTGTGTACTACTTTTTATCCTTTGGAAAGCCAACAGCAGCTTTAGAAATTTAAGCAAGTTAGCATTCTTCCAAATAAGCAACTTCAATCATTTGTTTCTTAATTATTTGATAGAAAAACAACAACAGAGAATACTGTTATGCCGATTGAATTGCATTCATTCTATTTGCCAAAGAATCACCATTGTATTTTCCAAGCTCAGTTTACACATTATACAATCTTCTCTTTTTATTTATATACAATTACTGTGACCTTAAATTTCAACAGTGTTTACAGTATAATGAAAAAAAACTTCAATGAAAACCTGTCTAAAAATTGGCTCTATACACAGTTCAAAGGTATTAGATGATACAGATCATGAAATGCAGTGACCATCAACTCATTGTTTGTTTACTCATTGTTTGTAAGCACATATTTTAGCTCTGGCGTCTTTCCTACAGATGCAGTGACAGTTGATGAGATACACATGATCATTTTTACTACAAACATGTACTGGTTATTCTTTAACTGATGTTCAAAGGTTTAGCCAGTGTTAAGGGGAGAAACTCCTGAGGCTTACAGTGGCTTTGTTCTTTCCCTTTGCAGCCAGATGAAGATTAGGCTGAGACTTTGTGCGACTCTGAATTAAGGGAACATGTTACAGTTGAATAACCATGTAACCATTCAATGATTTCCTATTTACAATACATTCCTTTTCATTAATTTCTTGCCTACATATATTTCACAATATCAGCTGATGTTTCACCAGCATTATTAACACCAAATCAAATTTTCAGTACTATCTGTGTAACTTTGAAATTGCTATATTAGATGAGCATTAAGCAACATTAAGCCTGTTATAATTATTGTTACACTTCTATTTCCTTAAAAAACAACAACATGCTACAGGTAGTATCATATACAACACAATCATCTGCTCAGGGACAATTAGCAATGTAAGCTTACAAATCTAGCTTGAAACACTTACTGCTGGTTTCGTTTTCTAAAGTATTAAATACATTACAACAAATATTATGTTGTCTTTTACTTTAAATATATATAAACATTTACTTTATAAACACATGTTTTCTTTTTAACTTACATACAATTAAAGCAAACCTTCTCCTGGTGCACTGGCTAAATCCGCCACATTTGGACGGTATTTTGATGGTTTAATAAATTAAACAAATCAGCACAAAATTCACATAAAGGGTCAGGTGCAATGTGCATTTTTTGGCATGTTCTGGACATTTTGATCTATTATCAACAACAAACAATTCCGTATATCAATGAGTGTAAAATTGCATAAATCCACAACCCTCTTTAAACAGTTTAAAGTTCTTGGAAATCATGTTTTGTACATGTAATCCATTTTTCAAAGCATCATCTTTCAAGTTTGAAACAAACCATAAAATTGGCTTATTTGGTGTCTTTGTTTTAGTTGTTAAAGGGTCATTTAGTAAAGTCATAGATAAAAAATTTCTACTTAAATTTGACAATTTTTTTATTCAAGCTCCAATAAATACAGTGTTTAAATAACTTTATTTACTTATTTATATTTCTACGATATTTTGTTTGGAGAGCTCTGAAATTAATACCCTGCATGGGAGGACAAGGTAATGGGCATTGAACGCTGGGAAATTAATTGATTTATATTAAACATTCTCTTATCTACTTAATATGCAGTATTCCACATTAAAATGTACAGTCTGCACATAACATGATGTAACTAGGATACAATGCGAGGATCAATATAAATATTTGCCAGTGTTGTTACAGAATATGACTGTAATAATGAAGAACGTTAAAATCATAATCATCGTTCTTAAAAACATTTTGGCACTGGGGTGGCTGATTGAGGACAGTGGCTGATTGAGGACAGTGGCTGATTGAGGACAGTGGCTGATTGAGGACAGTGGCTGATTTAGGCACTGCACCAGTACATATGAATTATGTAACCAGTTTCCTTATCATCAAAATGCATGTCATGTGGGGTCACAATAGAAGGTTTACATTTTATCTCTACTAGTATTGAAATATTATAACACCAAATTTACACAATTTCAAACACCTAGCTTGATTCACCCCTTAATCAATTGAGTATTAATACCCAGTCAGCTTTAGGTCTTTACATGTGCATTTCACCCTAATATCTCAATTCAATTCATACTGTTGAGTCCATTTCTTAAATCGACTATATAAGTTCTGGTTATCTAAATGTTACCACCTACATCTAGGGCAGACTGACTACGCTCACAAGAGGTACTGACCAATGAGAGGCTGCCACTGCTGAATCCTCGGTCACTCTCATACTCGTCCTCCCCCCTCACCCGCCGGTACTTCCTTCCCTGACGTGGGCGCCGCCGCCGTCCCACACTGCGACTCCTGAAATTATCAGGTGCCTGTCAGTGCTATATGCAGAAGAACGGTTCATGTTCACACCAACTCAAATTATAACTGTCACTTGAGCGTGTATAATACCCCCACATGCCACTTGTTCAGAGGGCATTAGTAGTTCGGTTTTAAGAACTAATTTCCCAACTATGCAGGATTCCTTAAAATGAAGTTTCATCTTGATACCTCATATTATAGTCAGGATATGCCCTGAAAAAATTTCAGCATGAAAAATAAAACAAGAAATAACTTCAAAATTATGAAAGCAGGAGTTATGGTTCTTATGCACTGCACTTCCCCTGATAGAGATCAACCGACGTGTTAAGTTGAACGCTGATAACTCTTATAATTTTCTAGATATTCTGCAGACAAAATTGAGTAGTAAAGTATAAAACCTTATAAAGGGCCATAACTCTAAAAATAGGGAAGCATGACTCATGGCTCTTGTAAACTATACCCTTAATGAGATATATTTAACTTTAGTTTCAAGTAGGTTCCACTCCTAGTTTTCAAGATATGCTCCAGACAAAGTTTCAATACACAAAGGGCAATAACTCTAAAAATGTATAATCAAGAGTTTTAGTTTTTGTTCACTGCATTTCTCCCCAATGAGATCTACCTTCCTATTAAGTTTTCACCTTCTTTAGTTTTCAAAATAATATACAGGCAAAATTTAAACACACAAATAAACAAAGGACATGATATTATTGAATGTCTAAGTGATGCATAACATTTTTAATTTTTGACAGATGATAAACAAGAGGGCCATGATGGCCCTTAAATGCTGACTTGAGTTCATGGACACCAATTGCTGAAGACTTAACCAGGTGAACAAGGTTTTTCTAAGATTTGACCTGGTGACCTAATTTTTGAATGCACCTGACTCAGATTCGAACTCAGCCTAGACATAGTTTCGTCATGATTGAGTCATAAACGTTGCCTTTAGAGTGAAACAAAGTTTCTCTAAGATTCAAATGTTAGAAACACTTGTAAACACCCTACAGGCCATATTTATGATGAAATATTGATGAAACTTAGTCAGAAAATTTATCTTGACATTTCCTAGGCCGGGTCATTAAGATTCAGTCATAAATAAGGCCTCTAGATTGGAAGCAAGGTTTTTCTAAGATTTGACCAGGTGACCTAGTTTTTGGATGCACGTGACCTAGATTCACACAATACAGTACAGCCCACGCGGAACAAACATATTTCACAATCCGCGGTATCAAGGCGCAACGAGTCGATGCCTAGTCGGCCGTTGAAGCCGCTTCAGTCCGCGGCGGAACGTCGCATTTCACCGCGATGCTTCTCATCTGTCCTCCGCTACATGCCGAGGCAAGCCGCAATCCGCGATATGACGCCGAGTCGATACGCATCAATAAAATAGAAATCTTTTGAAAATGATTAGTAAGTCAATAAATTGTAAAAGAACAATTATAATAATATTTAAAATCATAATTAATTTAATATGCGCGGATTCAAAATAGATAAAATAGTTAATCGACTTATGAGGTCGTCCATGAAAAAAAATAATGAAATTGGACCAAGATCGACCGATCCCGTGGTAATGTTTTTGTATAGAAAACTCGTTGTTTTACTACAAGCAAAACATCGTCTTTTAACTGATACTTACCAATTAATATAATCACAGTTTGCAACATTACTCTTGTTTTTATTTTGATAATTTAATCCAAAGTTTTCATGTTAGCAGGTGGTTATTTATACTGAACATGTAAACAAAGGATCAATGACATTATTAAAAGTATCGCACACATTCGCAGTCTGTGTGAATAGACAGTTTGACGTCATCAAAGGAAAGCCGCTTCCTGTCTGAAGGCATAAAGTTACACCGTTTTTGCCGACAAAATTGGCTTCCTTTGTCAAGAAATTTACCCGCTAAACCAATCGTGTGTTTGTTACTCAATGACAATCGTCCAATTTTGTAATAGCACGTGCTTAGCTCCGCCTTTCGAATCTTTTTCAGAGAACGGAGGTGGAGTTTAACAGTTAATTGAACAAGTGTTTTACACAAGTTGAGTGCCAACTTCTTGTACAGTTCCTAACGCATGTGTTTACGAAATTCTTGAAACACGTTTATAGTAAATAAAGGCACAGTGTTTTGTTGGATTATTACTAGCTATTAAATTGCAAGGTAATAGTATTTTTCATTTTATTTGTTCAATATAATAAAAATGTTTAACAATAAAGTTGCATCACAGAATCTAACAAGGAATTTGATGGGGTCGCACATTTATCTTTTCACTCGATCCCCCGCGTACGTTTGCGGCGGATTTATTCCGCGAAAGTACGCGAGGGTAATACAGACTCGGCGTCGTTGCGCAGATCGATGCCAAGTGCCTCGGCGATACGCCGCGTGTGGCCGTACTTACGATTCTGGCCGCGGACTTTGTTGGTTCCGCGTGGGCTGTACTGTACCTACATTTTTTCCAAATAAACAGTCTGACCAAATTTACTTGAGATTGAGAAATAAATGTTGCTGGTAGAGTGGTTGCAAGGTTTTTCTTAAATTTGACCTGGTGACATAGTTTTTGGACACATGTGACCCAGATTGCAACTGGGCCATAATAATGTCAAGATAAACCTTTTGACCAAGTTTCATCAAGATTGAGTCATAATTGTGGACCCAGATTGCAACTGGGCCATAATAATGTCAAGATAAACCTTTTGACCAAGTTTCATCAAGATTGAGTCATAATTGTGGACCCCTGAATGGTTACAAGGTTTTTCTATGATTAGACCTGGTGACCTAGTTTTTTTTATGCATAATTATGAACTAGATTGAAACTCGAACTAAACAAGAGATGTGTTTGTCAGAAACACAATCTGCGCCACTTTTTTATTTTTTTTAACCTTTGACCTTGAAGGATGACCTTGACCTTGAAGGATGACCTTGACATTGACCTTTCACCACTCAAAATGTGCAGCTCCATGAGATAAACATGCATGCAAAATATCAAGTTGCTATGATCAATATTGCAAAAGTTATGACCATTTTTCGAAACCTAAACGCAAGTGTGACGGAATTTCAGAAGGACAGACAGACAGACTGACGGACAGAAGGACAGTGCGATCACTATATGCCACCCTACCGGGGGCATAAAAATCATTAAGATTGAGTCATAAATGTGGCCTCTAGAGTGGTAACAAGACTTTCTAACATTTTACCCAGTTACCTTGTTTTCGGATGATGCACACCGGACACAGCCAGACATAGGGTGATCACAATAACTCACTTTGAGCTTTTTAAGCTCAGGTGAGCTAACAATCACACGAGTACAATTTCATGTCACGAGGAACAATGCTTGTTTGAATGTTGTACATTGATATGTGGAGAAGAACGCCCCCAGACAAGTTTTGGGCAGATGGACGGACAGACAGACAGGGACAGACATCCATGGTGAAAACCATGAAAACCCTCCTTTACTTTATATCGGGTGGTATAACAAGAAAATTTTATTTTGAGCATTAAACAACCTTTAACCCAGGAACCACAAGCACAATGAAGAGATGCCGTACCGTGCCCTAGGTAACTCCTCCTCCTCCACCTCGGACCCCGCACTGTCACTGGACACATCTCCAAACTCCCGCACAAAGTACCTGCTCCTCACCCGCCCATCCGGGGAGTAGTGGCGTATACGACCAGCGCTGCCAAATGACCTTGACCTGGCCCGTGACCTCGTGCCAACCCTGAACATATACACAGCCAAATCATGTACACCATACTTCCCAGGACAGTAAGAGTGCTTTGTTTGGAAAACACAAATACAATCCTGAAATTAAAAGGTTGTAATAATATTTTGGGTACAGAACCTAAAACAGTTATTTAAACTATTGTCATCAATCTAATCTAAATGCAATATTAGAACTACATGTCTATATGATTATTATGATTAATTAAGTGCTATAAAGGATAATCTATTTTGTGATATGCTTTTGCATTAAACATAATCATGCAGTGACGTTACAGCTCTCCAATATTAACCGGGCACTGACCTTGGTGCATGAATATATAAAAAAAAACTGTTACAATAAATATATTAGCTTTGATTACCTCTCAAAGTATACTTTATGGCCTCATTTAAGACATGCAAAACATGCCAAAACAAAAAGGAAATGCAAAAACAGGAATGAATCAAAGCATATAATTTATGATAAAGGAGTTCAAGAGTGCCAGGTTAATGTTGTCGAGCTATACATTAATCACCAAAATGATAATGGGTATATATATTCATCTGTAACATCTCATAATCAATGTTATGTTTAAAACATCAGGTAAAAGACAAAGCTTATTGTCAAAATGAAGTATTTCAACCTTAACATATTGCAAACCAACAAAAGCTGTCCGCATGCACAATGCAACTGTTAAAGAGGAAGTGTAAGCAGAAATGCTAGTCTCACACCGTGCAGTTCATACACCATGAGGGGTACATCCCAACCCATATATAGAATAAGCTTGATGTAAATAAAGGCAGACATCACCAAAACTGAGATTGTAATCAACAATAGATAAGCAGACACAGAATGAAATCACTATGAATAACAAATACATGCACAGTTAGAATTATTTACAAGTACAAATAAATAAGATCCTTAATCAATGCAGAACAGTGAGAACTTCACCAGTTTTGAATAGTACAATAAAGTTAAACACATATACCAGTATGTAGATCACCCACACGTTTTAATTTTATCCATTGGTTAATACTTATTTGTTTGTTGTTGTTTTGTTTTAAAAAATCCCATTCCGTTTTCACAAAACATTCTCAAACGTTTGGTCAAACCATTTTATTCCACAAAGTCAATAACCAAGCTGTTACAAAAATGGTTAATAGTATGTCCACCAATCACTGGCAACATGTTTACCCAGGTACATCAGGTGTGTCCCATTCAATGATTGGCTGATGAACTGCATCATGGCTGGCAGCCATTGGCTGAGATTTTAAGGGCGTGGTTTGGGTTTGAAGGGAGGCATGGACATTAACTCTCTTATTGAAATTTACTGGAAAGAGCTGGGGTTTGAATGGGGGCGGTGCTCTGTACATTCTGAATGGCAGTTCACTGGTGGAAGGGAGTGAACTTCTAAATGATTGAGTCACAAGTGGGCGGGAATGTGTGGGCAAGACTGTGGCTGGGAGGAAAAAAACAGGGACAGAAACAGGCTCCAGAAGTTGTCTGAAATATATTATCAAGCATTTGTAAGTTAGGAAGAAAGTCAGAGAACATGATAGGTGGCAAAAGTGAAAGTAACAAAAGTGAACAAGTGTGGCAATTTACCCTTCATGGTTAGATGGTGTAAAGTACATGTCACTGAAAATGATGAAGTAAGAATTGTAATGGATCTGTTACTTACAGCCTGTTGAATAAAGCTCAAATGTGGACAACATACAAATGCACAAACAGCGCTAACAGCAAATCTAGCACAAACAGAGATTACTACTCAATGTGTCAAGCCAACCACATTAAAATTAATTTTTCGGCCTAAGCATTCATTTCTAATTTTGACATTTTACCATTAATTGTGACCTTGACATTGGACCTAGAGGCTTGGTCCTTGTGCCCCGCAGCCCTCATGTTTGTAAGCTATGCCAGGTGATTTGAAAATCTTTTATATCCCAGAAAAGTTCATCAGCCTATAGACTGGCCTGCACACGCATTCCCATCATATTGCTATATTTCCATATGGTGTATAAGTAACAAACCTATAAAACTAATTCCACTACAAATAACCCTAACTCATATTCAAACACTACTGGCACTTGAGCACAAACAATGAATGAAATGTACATGTCTATACACTAGAATGGACTACAGTTCAAATTGTTTATGAGAGAATTCGATCTGTCTGCTCACCTGCCATCATGTACAAGGTATCCAATAGGTGTGCGGGTGTCTGGGGGAGGGTACAGGAAGTCCCCGTGGGAGTGAGCACTGGAACTGCCACACAGTGGGCAGGTGGACGTGTACAACCCTCCGTTACTATGGCTACCATACCCATTCTGGGCCTCACTAGCACCATGTGGAACGAATCTCGTTTGTCCGTCACTGACTCGAATGTCATCGTTGGCAAACAGACGCTGACTGTATGGAATACGCGACGGGTAGAACCCATCCTGATACTGTGGCAACCTATTTTGTGCTGGATTGGCGGCGTAAGAATACAGACTCTGTCTGAGGGGCCTGGCGGGGGCTGCCGGGGCGGTGGAAGACTGTGTGGAGCCAGATCCGGTGGACCGGGGTGGTGCAGGTGGGGGTGGGGGCTGGTACCCAGTGTAAGCAAGGTTGGGCTGGGAACCAAACACACGCCGGCCCTGAGGTGGCAGATCTGTTGAGGTAGTAAATACAGACTTTCATAACATCATTAAGTTATATAACTCTTGTTCTAAATACTGCTCCTTTTTAAAGATGTTAAACCAATGAATTTAGCAACACTGCAAGCAATTTTTTGACCAAATAAAGCAAAAGCTTTAATAATGAAAACTATATTACAATCAGTTTATCTTCATGTAAAATCAATTATTAAAACTATAACTGTGACTGTAGGACAAAAATGCTCCCATGTTCAGCTTTTGTTTGAAAACACCATATATGTCTGAAAAAGCTGAAACTAAATATGGAGGCGCACATGTGCAGCAATATGCTTTCATAATGGGAAACACAAGTTAAATTAAGTATTTATTTGCTAAAAAAGGGGCCTTTACTCCTGTTGTGTACAAAATATCCTAATCAAAAGATAAAGGTGTGCAACTTCATAGCTGGTTAATATTTTCATAAAGTTTCAGCTCACTAGCCGCGTTACTTTTTAAGTTGTACACAAAAAAGTTAAAAGATTTTTTTTTAATAAAAAAGATGGGCCACAACTATAATTGTGACAAAAAAGGTCTTAAGCAAAATATATGAAGGTGCACAAGTTCATATGCTGTTTAATATCTTTGTAAAGTTTCAGCCCTCTAAAAAACACAAGAAAAACAAGAGTGCCAAACTGTCACAAGATACGCCCGTTTGAAGGTTTTTGACACAATGCTACATGCTTGAATTACACTAAGTGACCTTGTGACCTAGTTTTTGACCCGACATGACCCATATTTGAACTTGACCTAGATATCATTTAGACACAACTTCTGACCAAGTTTGGTGAAGATCGGATGAAAACTATTTGAATAAGAGAGCGGACACTGGTGTGGACGCCGACTCCGACGCCGCCCGCCCGTCCGCTATAATATGTCCTGTTTTGAAAAAATGGGCGTATAAAAAGGTAATTTTTTGCTAAAAAAAAAAAGAGACCATAACTCTGGCTGTGACAAAAACATGCCAGCCAAATATGAAGGTGCGCAAGTTCACATGCTGGTTGATATTTTCCCAAAGTTTCATCCCTTTAGTACCAATACCGTTTTGATTAACGAGCAAAACAAAAAAAGAAGGAGGGACAAACAGGACAGACACATCAACCAATGGGAAAGACAAAAAAATCTTGTCGGACACGAGGTCCGATAACGTTTAAAATTTGTCGGACCACGCCAGATTTTATTGGACCTCGTTTTTCTTTACCAAAGAGTAGAAAATACCTTTTGTAGAGTTTATTTTTATTATTATGACGTATAATTATGACGTTCACAATGTTTAACAATTCTAAATACAATAAAATAACAACTTAATGAAAACCCGTTCTATGAAGACATTTGGAAAAACTTGATCTAAAGTAAAGGAAGTCAAGATGGCGACGTTTTTTTTTGTCGGACACGAGGTCCGACAATTTGGGAAATATTATCGGACCTCGTCAAATTTTATCGGATTTGTCCGAGGTCCGATGTCTTTCCCATTGGTTGCTGATATATTACAAAACGATCAGGCAGTAACCTGTTTTTCTGTT
>VMBQ01002884.1:49125-59930 GCA_007657795.1 Dreissena rostriformis | reverse complement strand
GTGGTGGTGGTGGTGGTGGTGCCTTAATTTCATTTTTGCCCGATGTTTATTTTTGCATTACAAAAATGCAGTTAGCCTAACATTTGGTAAATTTTAAATAAATTACAAGGGAGGCAACTGCTGAAATTTTACCTCCCCTGTCTTGCTTATATTTAAATTAATCAACAAAATTAAACATTAACACAATATTTAATATACAAAATATACAAAAAATCTCATATTCTGATAATATTTTTACTGATCCACTGTATTTCACTAAAAAAATGATGTTTCATTGAACTGATAATTATAGATTTAGGATTACAGACCAGTTGCTTCAGTACTATTGTTCAGAGTTTGCCCTGTTGGCCGCGTATGCATTCTTGAGTTATCATTCAAAAACCATTTTACTATTTCGGGTCACCGTGACCTTGACCTTTGACCAAGTGACCTCAAAATCAAAAGGCCTCATCTGCGAGTCATGATCAATGTGCCTATGAAGTTTCATGATCCTAGGCCCAAGCGTTCTTGAGTTATCATCCGACAACCACCTGGTGGACGGACAGACAGACCGACCGACCGACCGACCGACCTACCGACCGACCGACCGACATGTGCAAAGCAATATACCCCCTTTTCTTCGAAAGGGGGCATAATAAAAGTAAAAACACGTGTCTGGGATTTTAAATATATATTGATTTAGCCAACGCGTTTCGCATAGCTCATCAGGGCATAATACCTCCTAATATATATATATTCATTCCTGTATACAGAAATGTATGTTAAATGAGATTTTAAAATTTGCACTATTGGAAAAAAATCCAGACATGGTAAAAAAGCCCAAGATAGGTGAATTCACTTTTAAAAAATCACTTTTTTACAAGTAATCTGAAATCGCGCTGCCTTACTATCATAACATTTCTAACTGTTTTCTGTAAACAGAGATGCATTTCAACATTCCCAGCTAGTGTGCAAGCCTTACCTGTTGACAGAGTCCCGTGTGGCGCTGGTCATGGCAGTTTCAGCATCTGATACCAGGATGGTCTCCTCACTGCCCGAGCCGATGCTGCGGTCCACGTACTTGGGCTTTGTGGTTGCAGGCTGCTGCACCAAGCCTGCGCGCACTGCTGAGGCAACCTCAAGGCTGCTGTTATGAAGCTTCTTAGGGTGCATTTCAGATCTGAACAGAATTGTGAACAAAACAAGCATTAAAAAAAAATACATTTCACAATAGTTCATATATCATCAGTTGCATTTATACTCTGATGTCAATTTCAATGCTAAAAAATGTTTTGCATTATCTTCCACACTAATATTTTAATTTTTGAAGTACAAACTATATTTTATATTCATATACATAAAAGTGTATACAGTTATCTATCTATAAGTTGCGTTTAATTTTGTATTTAACAAAACAATAGGACAAGTACTCTTCAATTACCTATGCAGCAAACAAAAAATTTTCACAATTATTTATAAGTTTTCATTTAAAGATTGTCCTCACTTCTTTGCCTTGACGGGTGTGACAGTTCTCTCGGGAGGCGGGGCCTGAGTGGCGGGGGAGGGGCCAGGCTTCAGGGGGCCGTCCTCAGCAGGTGCCGTCTGCTCCCTCTTCTTCACCTGCCGTCTCTCCCGCTCTATCACAGATCTACAGTGGCAGGGGGAGAGAATCAGACATGTCAATCAGTCAGTCAAAAAAATTGATGCAAGTTATAGTGATGCTGAACTTATCTCACAAGAGGGCCATTATGAAATTGGTTGTTAAGTCTATTGATATATATGAATGACAAAATAACAAAGCTTCCTGTTGACGTCAATTTACCGTTTTTGGCTGAATAAATATCTCATGTATGTACTATTTAGAAATTTTGATAACCAGAAAAAAAACGATTATTAAATATGCCTTTTGAAAACAGAATTTTTGTTTTGAAATAATGATTGTTTTATCCACTTCTTCAAAGATGCATAGAAGATAGGCTTTTTTGTGACAACAAAGAAGATAACCATTTTTCGGACGTTAAAAAGATCAGACATTTGGATTCAAGGCTTCATAAATTAAAAATGTGCATCCTTTCAATTGACAGAGACAAAATTATTTAGTTCCATTTATGATAAAAATTGATATTCCAATTTAATATAAATTCAGGCATATCTGTACCTCGGCGTAGTTTCATCAGACGTGTACGTATCGGCTGTAGTGTCCTGAGTTACATCCCTTGTCGTATCTCGTGTTGGGGACAATGTCAAACTTGTGTCATCATCAGTTGTCTCCCGCATAGTCCTTGGGTCACGACCCTTGTTATTGACCTGACCCTTAGCCTGCTGCTGAATGACCTTTGACTCTTGCTTTGGAGGGGCATCCTGTGATTTCTTAGGGGTCTGCTTGACCTCAGGTTTTCTGGATTGCTTAACATTTTGTCGATCTAAAGATAAAAGATCATGACTTTTAGTGATAAGGTTGGTGAGAGCAATGCTGGTGAAGTTGTCACCGACAATGGTTGTTGATATGGTTGTAATCCCCGAGTATTCCATAGCTACATCCTGGCCATCCTGACCTACTTGACCTACTTGAACCATTCCAACCAGAAGCCAAGTCACTTGGATAACACCATTTCTTTCCAGTAAAACAGTTGTATTGTTTCAACCCATAACTTAAAGCAAAAAAAATATCAACAGATAATAATAAGGTATTAAGTCTCGATCTCAAAATAACACATTGTTAGCACACATTTTGTCAAATGACCCCAGATTAAAACTTGCTTAGGCCAAGCTTGAAATTTTTTTAAGTGAAAATCTTTTGATTAGGGAAAATTTCATTAGGTAGGTAGGCAATGTCAAACAAATATATTTTTATAATTGGCCTAACACTTATTACTTTAAGAAGCTTATACATTTTCTTAAATATTGAGGACTTCAAGTTGAAATGTTTAATCCTGATATTGCTTGTATTGCAGTTGGTGTGAACTGTACAACTAATTGACTGGTATGTTGGTTTGAATTATAAACCTAGTCATGAATTGAGAATCTATCAAGTATTGTACTTATCACTGACCTATAATGAAATGTTGTCAATCTTACGTGAGTGTATACAAATGAGAATCAAAACTTAACGTAGAAATATCCAGTGACTTTTGTGTCATTCGAAACTAAGAAAGACTGTAAAAGGAATGTGCAGGTTAACAGGAAAAATACAGTGCAATTATACAAGTAACACACTGTTGAGTAAATTCACACTTTTTAAACATATAAAATTTGTCAAGTTTAACCCTTTACCGCTTAGATACACATTTTGAAGCGTTAGTCGTCCCTTTGAAAATCAAATTAAAGACCTTTCATAATAGATAAATTTTAAAGGCTTCATTTCCAACCCTAAGATACCGATAAGCTTTAAAGGCTTCATTTCCAACCCTCGATACCGATAAGCAGCAAACAGTATAAAACCTGAACAGCCTATGAGTTACTCGTTGCCTGTTCTGATTTTATACTGGTTCACTATCCTGTGAGTGGAAAAGGGTTAAACAAACTACAACGAAGAGTATTATCACACGCATTGTCACTGCCAAATAACTTTAAACATCATTATATAAAAAATGTTTCAAAAATTAAAATATTATGTCAGAACTGGTGTATTAATTTAAGCAAAGTTAACAACTATCTAAGACCTATGATGTAAACTAATTCCTGAATAAAGGCAACAACAACAACATGCAAAACAACAATGGTGATTTCCACTACGCTTGTGTACTTCTTTTTTTTTCAAATCATTGCACAAAAATGCATTGTTTTAACAGTGTCCCAGATAAGGCCCATACACCTAAAACAGTGTCCCAGATAAGGCCAAACAGTGTCCCAGATAAGGCCCATACACCTAAATTACAATCAAATATTCAAATGATAGGTAAAAAAACAATTTGGGGTACATTTATGCAACAGTTATCGGATGTTAGCATACATATGTGAGTCTCATTGATTGTGCAGGCCTCACATGTTCTTGATTCTTACTTGTCATAATAGTCAAATGACTGCATTATAAAGAAAAGTTATCATACAACTCTGGCTCTGTTGCACTGTTAAATGGTAAATTTAAATATATTCTACATTGAGAGTACATTTACATCCAAAACTAAGAAGTGAGCGTACAATTATGCCCAGTTCAAACACTTATCTGGAGCACTGATTTACCAAGCCTGTGAGATAAAAATAAAACTAAGCCACTCCAACGGTGATAATTGACTTCAAATCTTTGTTTTTAGTGCATTATACCCTAATAACACATTTTTCGAGAAAATGTATATCAATAATTTTATAATACTTTTTAAGATAATATCATATTACTTAAATCGATAACTATACTTTCAAATCAATGTGGTTCTCAAAAGCTCACCTGAGTTTGTGATATCACAATAATTGGTAAATATGTTGACTTCTCCAATGTGGCTTCTTGAGTATTGTCAAGTTTTCAATATAACAATATAAGGTAAGCTGCCCCACACTCTGGTGACTTTTAAAACAGAGTGAATCCATGTTCAAACTCAGTCTAGATATCATTGAGACAATTAATTTCGTGTTGATAAGGAAAATATATCACTTCTAGAGTGTGTACAATGTTGACCTAGTTGACCTAGTGGCCTAGTTTTTGACCTAATATGACCTTTAAAATCAGCTGAGATATCATGGGGAAAAATGTTCTAAGTTTCATTAAGATAAGAAAATGAATATGTCCTGTAGAGTTTTAACAAGGTAAATCTATGTATTATCAACAAGCGATGAATGATGGACAAAAGATAATCACGAAAGTTAACCCGCAGCATGATGTGCTCAGATGAGCTCAAAAAATGAAACAACATAAATTGCCAATTTGTAAAGATATGCAGATATTTGTGCAATATTTTGAGTGTATTTGTAAAGATTTGCAGATATTTGTGCAATGCTTTGAGTTTATTTTAAGGAATTATCAAAATTTTGTGCAACAAAAGACAAAGACAATATAACTACAGTGAAAAGCTGTGTGACCACATTCAAATCTTCTCCAAAATATCAGCAAGATGTATATGAGTGTGCACCTTTATATCAAATAGCAGCAAAATGTATATGAGTGTGCGCCTTTATATCAAATATTTATATACACAATTAGTGTTTTACATTGTTAACAAATGAGCAGTAAAGGATAATGTTATTAATGCTGATATTTATTACTATGTATTACTATTTATTGATAAATTGAAATATTAAGAATTGTTAAGATAGTATTTTGAGATACAATAATGCATTTATAGTATAGTATCGATATTACGAACCTTTCAGTCACATGAATTGCGGATCATGATGAGGCAAGAATCTGGTTTATGATACTGAGAGACTGGTGAGAAAATGTTCAAAGGAGGCGGCAAAAAATAAGCCATAATTATTAAAGTAGGATTTCTACACTATAAAAAGCATCATTAGAAAACATCGTTGTATTAAGTTAACCTTTAACAAATATAGTATATAATAATATAATGATGTATAGCTAAAAACAGGTAACTAAATTAAACAACCATATACTTATCTCTCAATATAAACTATTTCAGTAAATATGGAAAAAAAATGTTGAGTATTAATTAAGTTCAATGTCATAATACTCAGAACTATTTGTTTGTTCATTTGTGTTTGATGCTGCTTTAAACATAAAGATCATATCACAACAGTCAGACTCGCAAGACTGTTAAGGGCAGTTACAATTTTTATGAAAGTATTGTGTTGGTCAAAGAAATTTTTACAAAGATTTTTTCCTTTTTCCAGAAGAATAGCTTGACACAAAATTACAAAATGTTTTTTGAAAAATTAGGGAAAATGAAAAAAATGCATGGCTGCCTTCAAGTATAAACAAATCAAAAAATTCTCAACTTATAATAAAACCATGGTATGCAGGTATTCTTTTTAAAATATAGCACAGAAATTCAGCTGATAAATGACAAACTATACCAAAACCAATCTAGATCTAGCAAATGGATGACAAAACTAAAATTCTTGTAAAACATCAACACAAAATCTTTTTTTGTTTAACTGAAAATTTGAGTAATGGTCACACAAGCTCTAATGTTACTGCATGTTACTACAGGGGGCTAACCAGAATCAGTTGTAATCCACGACATATTAATGTCTGTGGTTTCATTCAAGGTTGGATCCAACGAATATCCCTCTGAAACAAGAATACAAACAGCACAACTGAGAAGCCCACACTCGTAAGCATTCAAGGTTAGTAGCAACATTTAAAGCAATTGAACACGAAAATAAAATAAACAAGAGCTGTGTTTGTGAAACACAATGCCCCCTACTGGGCTTTGAAGCCGCATGACAGCTTTTTTAGAAACAAGGTTATATTTTGAATGTAAAGGTCACAGTGACCTTGACCTTTGACCTAGCGACCTCAAACCATGTTTGAATATAGATATCAATGAGGTGCATGCACATGTGAAGTTTAAAGAACATAGACCCAAGAGTTTTCATTTTATGAGCAAGGTTAAAGTTCTGGGACAGAATGACAGACAGACAGGCATAAAATCAATATACCCCCATTTTTTTAAATGGGGCATAATAAAAAAGATATTTTCATTGAAGGGTCTAAATACTTCTGGAAAATATATCTGAAATTTTGGCATGAACATTTTACATCATGGCATTTAAATTGGGACTCAGGGCCACATTTTAATCCCAATATTAAACATCCAACATCAAGTACTAAGCCTCCTGTATGTCAGTGTTTCCCTCTACATGGACGTACCTTCCTCGCTATCCTCTGCAATCTTCTCAATGTTCCTCAGGGACGTGTTACGACTGCTGGGTCTGCTTGTACGCCGTGTGTCAGTGTCAAAACTCATCTCACTCTCTGTTACGGATGTGTAGCTGTCGTCAGTGTTGTCACGACGACGCTGGGGACTCTGTTACAATCAGAACATTTACACGATTTATAATTTCTAGACACGTACACATACAAGAAGATAATAATTCTGTAAAAGTTTGATGAAAATCGCATGCAAAATGTAGGAGTTGTTAACAGTAGAGAGTGAGACAGACAGATACCAGCAAGCATGCATTTAAACATGCACAGACTAAATGATGCCTATGATTTCTATATCCCTACGCCTTTCGGTGAGGGATACTAATCAGTGTGATGCGTACCACTTTCTGGTCCCTGGCCTTTGTCCGGCTGTCTGTCTGGCGAGATGGCTTCTGGCTGTCATCCTGGGTAGAAGTGTTAGCCTGCGCCTCCTTCCCCTGGGTCTGCCCCTGCCTCGTGTCCAGTGGAAACGCCTTGGTGGGTGTGCGTCTAGACGACCTGGAGGAGGCCCCTGACCTGGGGGTCGTCACCCTCGCACTGTCATCTGACCTTGAACTCTGCCGAGAACTGGGCCTTCAAATGAAGATGTTCAGTGGTTCATAACAAGAGGTTTGGCATAATTCTCAAATGGATGTGAATCTAGTTTCCTAATGGTCTCTTCAGTACTGGTTGAGTTATGGCAGGATCCAGTTTTGTAAACAGACAGATAGATGGACAGAAAACCCTCTAGTTCCTTCTGGTAAAACATCGTGATTTCAGAATTATTTATTGCCACACTGAAAGGCAAACTTAGTATTTGTGACATTATAAATGAATCTTTTTCTCCATTCTCTTCTCGTAAATTGCATTCATTTTTGTTTTCTTTCCAAATTGAAATAAAGTAGACTTAAATATAAGTACACTTAAAATACATTAATCTTTTTTATAGAACATTGGAATCAAAGTGACTATATCAACACCATGCATGTACACTGAAGTTAGTTTGTACTGTGCACTTGTCACACAGAAAGGCACACTTCAAACTGAAACATAATTATACAACCTTAGAGTTAGGTGGGACAATATCAAAGGCAATTAATTACTAGAAAAGACAAATAAACAACATTCAAATGTCAACAGCTACACATAAAAAACTTAACAATGTCAGTTACCTGCTTTCAACCAAAAAACTTACCTTTTCAACGCAAACATCTTATCATTTAACACAATATTTTATTGAGGTGAACAATATCTTTACTTAGTAAACAGAGCATTTTGCTGAACAATGTTAATGTTAAGTTCAACTCATTTTAGCATTTCAAGATGTCTACAAAATGATTTTGCAGTTGTGTTTTTTTTCTCTGAACATTTATAGACACTATCATATTGGTGCACCTTACAGTTACAGTTACACCACATGAACACAAGACAGATGTGGTCAATATTAGGCAGCTCACAAACCCCACTCTCTGAACCACAAGACACCTACCATTTGAAGTCAGGACTAAACGAGTACAATCCCAACTTTCGAATGCTGATGACAGAAAGAATAACACAAAAGTTGAGCCATGTTCTGGGAACATAGGGCTTAATGAATGCATGTGCGTAAAGTGTTGTCCTTGATTAGCCTGTGCAGTAAGTACACTTTCTGTTTTAATGGAACTTTTGTTAAAAAGAAGTCTCTTCTTAACAAAAATCCAGTCTAGGCAGAAAATATCATCCCTGGTTAGCCTGCGTGGACTGCACATGCTAATCTGGGGCAACACTTTACGCTCTTGAATTAAGTCCAGTTTTCCCCAAAAATAACGACTCCATACTTCCAAGGGGACATAACTCAATCAAGTGCTTGGGTATGCTACACCTAACACTAATTATTAACAAGGAACTTTAATATCTAATAAAAGAACAAATATAGAAACCATAACGTACAGATTCTACATATTTCTCGTGATTTGTTTATACTCTAGCTGACCTCAATTACAGTGTCTATATTTGCACCCTTTATTAAATATTCATACATGTGCGTCAGTTAACTCAGTGGCTTATATAGGTTAATAACAGCATAGTGATGACCAGACAATTGTATCACAGTGAACATGTGAATTCTCACTTGTTTTGGGATGTTTTTAAAGACATTATGGCATCATTAATATGCAGAGATGAAGGAAAATAATTTAAATTATGAAAATGTATTCACAATTTTAAATAGAAATTTACTTATATTGATAATTGTTTATTTGTATAACAAAATAAACAATCTGGAATCAAATTCATACCTCCATATACCGCCACTATAGACAGGTGTGTATCTGTGCTCTCTGACATGAGATGGTACTCACCTCTGGTTGCTAGGGGTGTCTCCAGGCTGACGAAGCTTCAGGGGTGTCTGAGGGGGCTGTCTCCGTGATGACAGGTTGCCTGCGCTCACCTCTGACCCCACCATGGAGCCAATGAAGCCACTGTCTGTGTCAGCCTCACGGCGACCTGTCATCTGCTTGAACTTCCCTGGACCTGCCAACCAAACAGTTACAAGACATTCAAACTCTCATGATCTCAGCAGCTTTTGAATTGAATTGACAAAAACCTTGCTATAGCTAAAGCTTTAAAACATATAGAAATTTCTCTAGAACTCACCTGGCAACTTTGAGAGGGGGCTATTGGGTCCAGAGAAGCCCGTGGCCCCTCCTTCATGCTCCGAGATGCCACTGTCCTGCAGGCTCGTAGTACTGCCTCCCTCCACAGGCTTCTGTAACAAACAGGGAATACATTTCTGTATCAGACGGAAACAGGACATACATATCTGTATCAGAGTGAAACAAAGCATACTGCATACACTTCATCTTCTCTTCCTCTTAACTAATAGTGTTTCAATACTTTTGGAGGATGTGGTCGACACCAAAAAACCCCTAGAGTGGGGCCAATTTTGACCCCAGGGAAATAATTTGAGGACCACCATACAATGTCGCACATCAAATAGTAAACCCCTTACCCTTGCGCTTTCAGAGAATAAGATTTTTAACATAATTTATTGTAATAAGCCTATATAATAAATGTGACCTCCTGGGACATGGTTTGTTTTGATCCCAGGGGCATAATATGAACAAACTTGGTAGAGGACCAAATATCAAACCTCTCGGCCCTCAGGTTTTAGAAATGAATTTATTTTAAGTTTTTACTTAATACATTTAAGAAGCAAGCAACCCCCAGGGCGGTGAAAATTTTGACCAAATGGGCATTACTTGAACAAACTTTGTAAATGACCACAATACAATGATACATAACCAAATACCAAACCTTGCAGTTTTTCGTAGAAGATTTTTTAAGTGATTTACTATGAGCAAAACACAAAATGTCCCGCACAAAAACACACAGACGCACTAACACATGGACAGGGGTAACAATATATGCCCCTTATCATCACATAAATATCCACATTCTTTTTAACCAAAGGAATGTATTAACAGATTTACATATATTATGAAAATCAAGCAACCCATCAACCTCCACCAAACTAAGATACAAACTCGATTAAGCACATTTAGACCACAGTCATAAAACCAAAATGAACATGAATGTGTCTTTGCTGCTTACATAACCTCACTGAAAATACTAAGGAGTGGGAAAGAGAGGACAATTTGGAGGGCACACAAGAAACTAGAGCTTTGTCACTGACGTGACGTATACCCCCACATGCTGCATTGACACAGAATATTTTGCATGCTGTCTCACAAAACAAGACAAGCTTATTTATGGCAATGAACAACATAGCTATGGCCCGGACAAGCTCATTTATGGCCATTTTCGACCTTTGACCTCAAAGTGTGACCTTGACCTTGGAGATATTGACGTAATTCTTTCGCGCGACACACCGTCCAATGATGGTGAACATATGTGCCAAATGATTTCAAAATCCCTTGATGAACGACATAGTTATGGCCCGGACAAGCTCATTTATGGCCATTTTTTACCTTTGACCTCAAAGTGTGACCTTGACCTTGGAGATATTGACGTAATTCTTTCGCGCGAC
>VMBQ01002884.1:20989-48199 GCA_007657795.1 Dreissena rostriformis | reverse complement strand
CTACTACTACTACTTCTACTACTACTACTACTACTACTACTACTACTACTACTACTACTACTACTACTACTACTACTACTACTACTACTACTACTACCACTACAACTACTACTACTACTTCTACTACTACTACTACTACTACTACTACTACTACTACTACTACTACTACTACTACTACTACTTCTACTTCAACTACTACTACTACGACTGCTACTATTACTACAACTTCTTCTACTACTACTACTACTACTACTACTACTACTACTACTACTACTATTACTACTATTAATACTACTTCTACTTATACAACTACTGATATCAATTTACCTACTTTTAGTTTCTACTTCTTATACGTCTTTTGGTAGAGTAGTAGTAGAAGAGGTTGTAGTAATACTAGTAGAAGTCGATCCTGATGTTGTCTTTGTTTTTGTTTGCAGTGGTAGTAGTAGTAGTATTTGTTGTGTAAGTGATAGTGGTAGTGGTAGAGGAAGTAGTAGTGGAGGTATAACCAGAAATATTCGTGGTAGTAGAAAGAGTTGTAGTAGAAGTAGCTGTGGAAGTAGTAGTTATGATTAATTGAAGTATTATTTCCCTATAGAGTACTTCTATTTGTGTGCAAATATAGTTAGAACACGTTAAGTATGTATTTACATATAACGATTCATTAATTGTTACTCAAACATGAGCTTAATAATTAATTGTTTTTCAGTTACACTCAGCACTCTGACGTTTCTCCCACGACCTGTCTCAGTCGTCTCCTACCCAATATACAATGCCAATTCCATATTCACATGTATCACCTCTCAGAGCAGTCCAGCGGCAAGTATTAACTGGTTCGAAGACGGCGTGAACATTACTGAGAAATCAAGTTACAAGTTCAGTTCGTATATTGCTACAAGTGTTATAGAATATGCACCCAAAACAACCAGCATCAAACATTTGTCCTGCTCGGCAACATATACGTATAAAAACATATCCATTAATCTAGTTAATGGAACGAATGTGCACGTCCAATGTAAGTATAATCTAAAATAAGTGAAGAAATGTCATCATATGTAATAAACTCAACGTAACTTTAAATATCAAGCGTTTTGCGTTGTAATTCAATGGTTACGGAATTTGACGCTTTACAGACATGTACGGACAGTAAGTTTTACAATTCACAAGGAATACTTATGTAATGTATGGCTATCGATGGCGAGCCAGGATCCTCAAAATGTGAACGGCCATTTAAGGTAACAGTCGGTCATCTTCAGACCCAAGTAAAGTTAATTTTAAAAGGAATCATATTATCAAACATGGGCACATTATTCAAGCATGCAACTTTGCTTTAACCTAAGACATATTTCTTTGGTCTTAACAATGAAGTGACATAAATAACTTAATAAACAATTTAACGAGTGTTAGCTAAACGGGCCGTTACAGTTTTGAGCAACCAGGCTTAAACCACATTATATTCAGATGTATATATTGTCAGTAACACTTACGTTTAAGTGTTACGGCCAAGACGAACCGAACGCAAACCTGTTCAAACAAGTTTAAGTCATCGTTAACTTCAAATACGTCTATGGTTTTATTTAGACCCCGTTTCAAGACCATTCATTGTTGTGAATAACAAAACTGTCTCCGAAACGATTCATTTCCGCGAAAATGAGCTTTTGGGGTTCACATGTGCCTCGTCTGGATATCCACCTCCGTCGTACCATTGGACCTACCCTGGCGGCAACGCTACAGGCAATTCGGTAGAGCTTAATCTTGATCGTTCTTCCATCGATCAATTGATTACATGCACAGCAACAAACGTGTTTCTTCTGCTTAATGGATCGACCAGTGTTCAATCAACATCAAATGCGATCTCAATAAACATGACTTTGTCATGTGAGTAGATTTGTGATAACAGATTTGAACAGTTGTCGTTTTTGTTTTAAATACATAAGGCCTTAAAACCATAAGTACATACAAAGTACAACTCCCTATGTTGATTTACAGTGTGTTTTATTCATGTGATATCTTCTCGAATGTGTAAATACTTGTGTATTTGTTTTATTGCCTTCTTAGTTATCAGAACTATCAGTTATAACAATATTTTCAGATCCTCCGTATTTTAAACGCTTCGCACACAAAGACGGTGTGTTTAATGTTTCGGATATAAGAGTGGTGAAAGGTGACAACATCAATATTACATGTGAGTGGGACGCCAATCCGCCAGCTACTGTATTATGGCAGGGACATTCGAAAAATTCCTCTGCCCTGACCGTAACTAACATACAGAAGGACGCGACATTTACGTGCGTAGCAAGCAACTTCATTTTGGACGAACGTGGTTTAGAAAAACCGGACAATGCAACAAACACCTTGTCGATTTCAGTATTATGTAAGTTAATTGATGCAAGGTATGTTTTATGTCCATTATATCCCAATGAACATGTGCGGACCGATGGCGACTTGTTTATATGTTGGTTTTGTTGTGTTCATTATTCAACCAATTTACATATGTTATTGTATGCATATACATATGTGTGTATGTATGTTTTAAATAGGAATACAACAACTTTGCCAAAAGTAATGTGAATAATTTTTTTACAAGTTGTGGTTTTTCTTTTTTGCTTTTAAAGATGGCCCTTCCGTTCCTACTGTCAGTTACAGCCTATTATCGAACCTGTCGATAGCTGGAATCGTGCCTTCCAATGGCGTAGTATCATTAATTGAAGGAAGAAGTGTACGGCTAATTTGTTCGGCAAACAGTAATCCGACTTCCACCTATGCATGGGGTCAAGGTCATAACAGTGCCGTACTAAATATATCAAATATATCCAGAACGGATCTAGCTTTTACATGCACTGCTCTTAATACAATGACTACTACTCTGAGAGGAAACGTAACGGAAAGCGAACAAACTAGTATACGTTTCAATGTACTGTGTAAGTATGTATTTTAACACAAATGACATTCTTGATATCTTTGATAAAAAGAAAAACGACTTGTTTTTAAATTATGCTTACACAACTCTAACATTAGATGGCCCCGGGAACATGTCGGTAAGATACAACAACAGCATACATATACACCAAGTGTTGAAAGTTATTGACGGTTGGTCGTTTGAAATATCCTGTTCAGCCAGCAGCAATCCTGCCTCTGTCATTTCTTGGCTTGGGCTTGTCGTGCAGTTTGGAAATGTATTATCCATCAACAACGTAAGCAAAGACTGGGATAGGAGCATCACATGCGACGCTAGTAACACCATGGTTGATAGTCTCGGAAATAGTGAAAGCAAGTTGAGACAGTTTACCGTTTATCTTGATGTTCTATGTAAGTGATATTATGTTAGACTTTGCAGGTGCTAAATTATATCTGATAAACATCAACAAAATGTGTAAATTGAAATACAATTAATATACATTTACTCCGGTTTTATACTATTAAATACACATATGTTTTCGTGCTGGTGCTACAGATCCGCCAATAGCTGATCAGAACAATAATCAAACCGCTCTCCTCGACTCCTTTTTCATGATGAAATGCAACCTTAGCAGAGTTGGTAATCCCCCAGAAACAAACTTCAAGTGGTTCAGGAAACATTCCGGTATAATAGTTGGTACAACTCAACAATTCATGATAAACCAAATCACATTATCAGATGAAGGTGAATATCTATGTACGGCAACTAACATAATGCAGCCTGTTGGAAACGAGGTTGTCTACGGTTCCAGTCAGGCCACATTCTATGTAGATGTCCAATGTATGTTATATGATTAACACTTTGTAAATGCATTTTAACAGTGACAAATTAAATCAATATAACAATTTGAGCATCATATTAATTAAAAATAGAAAAAAAATAACATCCAGCTTAACACGCTGGAGAGAATGAATAAGTTGATACATTATGTAAGTATAATATATAGTATTATATAATATATAAGTACATGATATGAGAATACGTATAATAATTAGTTAATTACTTAATATGCAAATCGTAAGAATTGTCCGTCTTCATAAAGTTGTATGTCAGTTTAACAAAAAAATTGTTGTGAAAGTTGATGGCATAAGTAATAGTCGTTTTGTGTCCATGTCTGAACATAAGCATACATCCTATATTGTTATCTTCCAGACAAAGCAACTGTACGGACATTTAAAGCAAATGAATCTAAAAGCACAATAATCATTGACGAAGGCGAAACAATAGAAATGGTATGTGATGCCAGCGGTGACCCAACTCCTTTAGTTCGCATCATAAATGCAACAAGTATAATGGAATCGCTATTAATAGAAAAAGAAGCTCAGGTTGTGACATATGTTATTCATCGAGCGAGATGTGAATACGATAGCGGAGTATATAAATGCCTTGCACATAATAATCACAACATTGAACAACACATTAAAACGCTTGATGTCTACGTTAACTGTAAGTTATTGTTATTTAGAATCGTTATCGTAAAACAATCTTGATTATATCAAGCAAACGTGAATACATATTTTTGAATTCAAAACGTCATCCATGCTTCACTTTTTCTAAGTTTTACAAGCCGATGTGAATAAATATTTAAATTCGAAACGTCATTTGTGCTGTATTTTTGCTAAGGTTTATAAGCCGATGTGAATAAATATTTAAATTCGAAAGTCATTCATGCTTCACTTTTGCTAAGGTTTACAAGCAGACGTAAATACATATTTACATCCCAAACCTTATTTATGCTTCACTCTCGCTAAGGTTCACCAACACCATCGCCTTTTTCACCCTCAACACACGACTTGTACAGAGCCTCCAATGAAACTGCTGAGTTCACGTTGACAATAATTGCCTACCCTGAACCTGAGTTATCAGACTTCAAATGGTACAAACGTGTTGATAATATATGGAAGGCTTTGAGTAGTGGTGATAACGTTATTATCAACATATCTGCAAATAGACTACAGACAACCCTGATGATACTGCATGTACAACTTGATGATTATACGGATTTCATGCTGAATGTGTCAAACGCATTGGGCTCAACAGCGGAGATATTTACCTTACACGCAAAATGTAGGACCGTATATATACTAAATGCGGAATGTTATTTTCTCGTACATGATGTTTTAATTTAAAAACAAATATGTAGTTTTTAAACGCCTTAAGCTATGTATTGAAAACCAACCTTACTTACATTATATGGGTAGTTATTCATATATTTTGTATGTTGTAGCCATACCTGATGTTCCGACGGGTTTTCATGTTGTCAGAGTAGGGAATAATGAAATTGATATTGCATGGATTCCTGGTTTTAACGGCGGCTCAGATCAGAACTTCACTATTCGATACAAAGAAGACCATGATGAACACTGGAAGAAAGTCAACGTATCAAGTTCCAATTTAAGCCATACATGGACACTATTGGGATTAAAAGCTGACACCACATATGCAATTACATTGCAGGCGGAAAACAAAATAGGAAAATCTGGTTGGACGGAAGAAATAATGCAAACAACTCTTGAGGACATAGAAACAGAATCCAGAGACAACGCTGTTAAAGGTAATGAACTATGTTATGCATACATGTTCTGCCACAACATATGTTATATTATATGTTGTATGTTTTTTGTTTTCTGGCTGTGGCTCTTAAGTGTGACAGTGTTTACAATCGTCATCAATTAGGGATATTTCGTTGCAAATCATGTGCGATTTGTTACTGTTTTGTTGTATTATTTTGTTTTTCCAGTTGACAGTGTCTCTTCATTATCCGCTGTAGGCGGGGCTGTAGGTGGGCTTGTTGTGGTCGTCATCATTGCTGTATCTATCGTGATATGGAGATACCGATTGAGTGGTACAGATAAGTATATCTAGCGCTATGGTTAACACAGAAACGTATACAGTAAATTGTGTAAATTGTTTGAAAATTCGATGATAAGCGATAATCATTTAATCTTGATTATGAGGCGATCATGGAGTTTAATTTTATAAAATACAAAGTATTCTCCAACATGATTCGTATGAATGTATATAATCCAACTGCTGCTTTGCCAATCCGTGAAGTGGGAATTGAACACGTCAATTTTTATCGTACGTATTATCGAAATACATGTAAAAGTTCGTATCGAGAAAATCATGCAAAATTTATTTATAATTATATTTTAGGGAAAAAAGACGCCAACAAATGTCAAACGGGTCCGTACGAACACCTAGCTATAGAACTGTACGTAACTGTAATCGATATCGTAAATATATGATGCTATACCATACATTATTTTGTATTAGTATTTAGTAACTAAATTAAAATGAGTTCTTTATGTCACATTATTTAAAAATATACATTGCTAACGATCATTTAACAACACAATAAAATAGCCAGTGCATGTTAAGTTTTAATGGATATCATCCACTCAGTATTTAAAACAGTATGTGTCTTTATTTAGACGCAGCAACGATGCATCGCTAACAGAAGGCAGCTATGCTACCTGCAAAATTGGTAATGTTGGAATAATGTTAATTATCTACCAAACTGCTTTGTGTTATCCGCACCGCTGTTTACGTGCTTGGCTTCCCGATATATGTTATGGGGTATATATATTATATTTTGATTTCATTTATACCTAGATTCTTCTGTCGTTGATCGTGCCAATACTTATGAGAAACTCGCAGATATAGAATTCCATGAATATTCGAGTATTCCTCCTTTTTGGATGCAAGGAGAAAGTACTTTTACACCAGGTCGTCTGCCAAGAAAAGATGCAATAGCGCAAATTGTACCATCTTCTGGAGAACAGGAATACGAAAATATGAAATTGGCATAACTATAATATTTGCTAAGATGGCAAAACATGTGTCGAAAACATGCATTGAGTAATTCGCTGGAATAATCATGTATAAAAACAAATATTGATCGTCAGTGTATATGACGTTTTAAAGGGACTTGTTCACAGATTTTGGCATGTTTTGAAGTTTGTCATTTATTAAATGGATAAATATAAACATCATTAATAAAGAGCTAAAATATAAAAAAAAATAAAAAAAATACAAGTAAACAAAAGAAAACAAAAAGAGAAAAAAAAGTTCACCACACCAAGGCTCGAACCACTGACCCATGGAGTAAAAGCCAAGAGCCGAAAACACACAGCCATCCGTCTTCACGTGTGTATGTTTGTAATTCAGAGTTTATGTTCGAATCGTCGTTGAGTATTTACGACTACATTATTCGCGGACCTGACCATCCGTCTTCACATGGCTTGCCATTTATTTTAAACTTTGTATAACCATCCACGTATTATTACAAAAAATAACGACAGCAAAAGAAATCGATATTTTTTTTTTCGTTTTGCGTCTGAGAGGCTTTATAATTTTATAATTTTCTAACGATGATGTTTCGTAAACGAACGTGTATTTTCAGTATAAGTCTGCGGCATTAGTGTTTTTTAGCAGGTTTGTCATTTTGATTTTAAACAAGGGATTATTTTGGAAAAGTTACCGATTAGGCCGGGGTCCAGGGTAACGCCCTGGCAGGGAGACCAGGGGGGACCGAAAACGAATTCTATACATTTTGAGGGACAAAATACCGGTATATATATATATNTTTTGCGAGACTTTTAATAGGGTCCTCGGTCCTTTGTTTACATGTTCCGTATAGAAATAACACCTGCTAACATGAAAACTTTGGATTAAATTATCAAAATAAAAAAAAACGTTGCAAACTGTGATTATGTTAATTGGTAATATTTTTTTCTATACTTAACATGTAAACAAATGCCCGAGGACCCTAATAAAAGTCTCGCAAAAATTGCAATCTGTGTGAAGCGAAAGTTTGACATCATCAAAGGAAAGCCGCTTCCTGTCTGAAGGCATAAAGCCACATCGTTCTCGCCGACAAAATTTGCTTCTTTTGTCTAGCAATCAACACGCTAAACCAATCGGGTGTTTATAACTCAATAGCAACCGTCGAAATATGTAAAGCACGTGCTTAGCTCCGCCTTTAGAATCTTTTGCATGGAACAGAGGTGGAGTTTAATGGTTTATTGAACACGTGTTTTACGCAAGTTGAGTCCCAATTCGCCGTAATAACTCGGCCTAAGCTTTGAAACGACGAATACATTTATTAGTTTAAACCTATTTATTTTAGCTCGATTGCATCGAAAGCCGTAGGCTTATATAAACGCTCTCGAGTCCGTTTCCTGGGACTATAACCAGTTCTTGGTGTCTTTGAGGGAGATCAAAGGAACGCTCCCAGTGGGGTTCGAACCCATGATCTCCCGATCGCTAGGCGGACACCATATCCACTACGCGACGGCGATCGTATTATTATCGTAATACATTTATTGTAGACGTACATGTGAATTAAAACATATATTATGTTTCTATACAATTATCTTTATTTTTATTAGCCACAGTATTTACACATTTTTTAATTACAATGTTTTTATTTGTTGGCATGCACAGTAGCACACTGCTACCGCGGTGTTGCACGGCTGTGAGAAATGGTGTCTTATTTCTACTGCGCCACAAAATTGGCCGTATACCGACGCGATAAACCAATCAAAAGCCTTTTTACAAAATGCCGCAAGCTATCGGTGTAGCGGTAGCAAGTCAAACGACCCCAGGTCAAAACGCTCTACGGTTATTCCTCGTCAATTGTTGTCGGTTTTCGAGATCAAAATTCCGATCGCAATTTTAAAGATTCGGAAAAAACTACCGATTTTCTGGAGAATTTAACCGATGAATTCGATCGGCAGTCGATTAATAATTACAAGGCTGATTTCGCACACTGATGTACATTGTTGATGTAGTTCTTGAATCTGTGAAAAAAAGTTGAAAGAATTATCATTTTGATAAACTGTGAACAAGTCCCTTTAAGCCTTTTACACAGCCGTATGCGTCTGCCTTATGATTTAAATGTATATACTATGTTATAACACTTATAATTTCGTGTTTCATGTGTACATCATCAACCGTCAAAATATAGGCAAACATAAATCCTCCAATTTACAATCGAAAATGAAATTCAGAGCCATTGTGTTTTAGATAATAACCGCGAACGTAACGCCTTCGAGTGGTCAAATGCATTGGTTCTGGATTTATCTCATTTATGAAGCATCTTTTACGACAGAGATGTAGGTCTAATGACAACCGAATGCACTATTCGTGTGTCAGTCTTATTTGTCCGTGTTATTGCTACCAGCAGCATTAATAGACAAATGGAGTTGTCAGCAATCACAGAACAGATAATCCGACATAAGGACAAACCGGTTGCTTTTATGAATGTATGGTTGCCATAATAACATGTTATATTCTATATGATTTCCAAATTTAAACATTTCAGACACAATACCGTTTCTTCCATAAAGTAATGAAGGAGTATGTCGAGGGGGTGTAGTGTATTCAAATACATGTTGGGTTTGTGACAAATAGAAACAATTAATCTTCCTGATTATGAGGAAGCTGTGCTGTTACTGAAACTCAATGCGGAAGACATCGTGTTATTGACATGTGTTACCCGAAAATTGAAATACAATTATAGTTTTTTCAAATCATTTATTGCATACTCATGTGCCGCGCTTAAACAAATTACAGACACAAATTTTGAAATTATAATAAATATATAATACTTTATACATTTTTATACAAAGGAATCGAAGGCTAAAGCTGACACAAAATAGAGGTGGATTCACTGCATAATCTCTATACTACTATTAGTGAGAGTGAGATATTCATATTCAGAAACACTCAAACGTGTTCAATCATTTTGAGTAATTTATGCAAAATGCTGATAACTCTTACACAAACCCGTTTGCGCAGTGACTACGTCCTTTTGCAATCTCGCGTACAGTGTTCTTTTATGTGTTAAGTCGTTGACAACATGTTTCAAATCAGTCATTTTGTCTGCGAACAAACCCCGTGTATACGTTTTTATTTATTTATTTAAGGCTGATGTTTCATTCGCATGTGCAAGCCTGCAGTTGACGTTAGTTAACTTAAATGAGATATCAAAAACTGACAAAGCTCACAAATATTTGAATAAGCTGACTGATACAGTTTCTGGAGATTCATTATTTCTTTATATTGTCTACAACATTGTATGAATCATTACGATTATTAATTATTAATGACTTTTACACATATCGTAATATATGTGTTAATTAATTACACACATTCCTAGAATGTCTGTTTATATCGAATGAGTTATATGTTAATTAAAGTTTTTACTGACATATATTCAACTTGTGGGTAGTTTTTTTTTAACTTGCAATTTTATTAGGGTGTATATAAATTACTGGACATTACATGTATAATGAACTCTTATTTTACCAGAATAACATGTGTATATGTTTTTATTTTATGTGCGATAACAATGTTTAATTTATATTTTAGGTTTGCGAACGTTTCATTAAAGTGTACATTCATGGCAAAGTAGTTTCACAGTTGTATCAATAAAATTCTCAAAGATATATGCATAGCGGTATTAATCAATAGTTTCTCACATTTATGTACGTTTGTAGACGTATACCAATAACATTCAAGAATATACCAGTGTTTTATACTGTGCTGTCATGTCTTAACACACATGAAATCAATAATAACTTCTATAAAATAATGCATTTATCTTGCACATATTGCAAATATGAATCATTAAGTATATACCTATATATACTTTGTTAATGACATTTGTGTTGGATTGGGGTTATAAAATCGCCATTATATGATACAAACATACAGTGTTTGTCGTCTTTACTATCATTTTAGAAAACAAACAACACGTAGTGTCACACAAATTATACGTGGTTTGAATTCGATAATGATACTTGATTAGGACATATACAGAATAATGCACGGAAGCCTCCTTCAATAAAAGGTATTATTGTATTTCATAACTTTATGCCCTCGCTTTTAGTACGTTAATGTAATATCAGAAAAATTAATGCACATCTATTTGTTATTAAACAAACAAGTTGTTATAAGAGGTACTTATAAATCACACTGACAGTATACCCGACGTTTCTATTCTACACTGTTTTGCGTTTAAGCAGTAAATCATTAAACTATCTCACACCGACAGTACATGACGTTTCGATTCTACACTGTTTTGCGTTTAAGCAGTTAAACTATCTTACATGTTATGTAAAGGCAGGGTAACTTGAAAATTGAAGCCTGAAACAGGAAGAGAATAAACTGAAGTCCTACGCACATTAGCCAGGGAAGAATGATCAATAGGCCTTACCTGCTATATGATATTGTACTTGAATGAGGCTCACACAAGTCTGTTTACGACAAACCAGATAGCCCTGACCTACGGTTATACAGTCTTTGCATCAAATATTAAAGTACTCGTTTGGTGTTTAGTATATAGTTGAAATGAAATAAACACAGTCTAACATATTAACAGCCTACTAATGCGGTAAAACCGACATTTTACACTGTATACTTATGAAATGATACAAGTATATCGATCGAAGCAAATACTGATATGTTCTCTAGACATTGAATCAAATAATTGATTATATTATTATCCGATTTATGCGGAGTTCTCTATACGGTTTCAAAATGATAATTTACATAGTTTCATGAGGATATCAAATTGTATTTGCAATCATAAATATACCCTTACAACCAATACAATTGAACAATTAATTGAATTAAACAATTGCAATAACAGACGAGAATATTTTTAAATCCGATTAATTAGACATACGTTTATATATCGTTATATAAAACACGGGTTCACTGGACTATGGCTAGCCTCTATCAGGCTATTCAAGTACATGTACCTTCCTTTTGTATCATATGGTTTATAACCAGCCAGTTATAAAAGAAAATGTACATGGATGCCTGATTTTAAGAAATCAGACAAACACAGACCATTCCCATTCTACGAACAGTTTACTTAAGGAAGTTATAAACGTGAAATATATTCGGCATTTCAGCGATAACAAATTAGCATGTCTGTGTTAGTCATTGAAAATACCTGAAAGACGATATTATCTCATTGTATTTAAAAGCTTCACGGCAACTACAGTCAATCATTTCAATAGCAAAGGGAATGCTTACAAAACCTCATTCATCGAATACAAAACAACTACGCTTTGCAGGGGTATCGATTGCGACAGACCGGGATTTCCCATAGCCTGATCAGATTGTACAGGTACAATGGGAATATGACATGTTCGCCATCGTTGTTATAAATAAAGGTCGTAATGACCTTAACTAAATAGTATGCGCCCAAACACTCACGTTCACGTTAAAGGTACACGCTCTTCTAAAACATAGTATCAATACATACAGTGCCTCGTGCGTACCAAAAATATATCACATAATTAAATCTGCACGTTATGAGAGGATAACGGGTATTTCTACATAACACCTAATATATTGGACTTGATACATAATTTTAGCCACTATTTAGTAGCAAAGTATTTATTAAGAACATTTATTAAAATATCATGTCAAAGGTTTGACAATCTTACATACAAAATTTAATATTGTAAAATGGCATCTCAAAAGTAAAACGAGTTAAAGGTTTTAATGTAAACCATTGCAAAAAAACAACGTTTGTCCAATGCTGGTATGGCTGCTTTAAAGTTACCTTTGCATTCCATTAACAATAAGACCTTGGCATACTTAGCTGCTTGCTTAGTGGTTAAAGTCACGCGATCTGTTTGAGGTCGTATAATATGCGTCAATAGCGTGCATAAAGAATGACTCGTTCAATACGTTCCTTGAAGAAATACTTCGAAAAAGAGAGTTTATACAGTGTTTATTTCAAAAGCAGCTGCAAAAAACGAAGACGGTGAAGAAAAAGAAGAAGAAGAAGAAGAAGACGAAGACGATGATGATGATGATGATGATAATGATGATAATGATGATGGTGGTGATGATGATGATGATGGTGGTGGTGGTGGTGATGATGATGATGATGATGATGGTGGTAGTGGTGGTGGTGGAGGTGGTGATGGTGGTGGCGGTTGTGGTGGTTGAGGTGGTGGTGGTGATGATGATGATGATGATGGTGATAATGATGATGATGATGATGATGGTGTTGGTGGTGACGATAATGATGATGATGATGATGATGGTGGTGTTGGTTGTGGTGGTGGTTGTGGTTGTAGTGGTTCAGGTGGTGGTGGTGGTGGTGATGATGATGGTGATGATGATGATGATGATTATGACGATGATGATGATGATGATGATGATGGTGGTGCTGGTGGTGGTGCTATTGATGATGATGATAATGATGATGATTGTGGTGGTGATGATGATGATGGTGGTGAATGTGGTGGCGGTGGTCGTGATGATGATGATGATGCTGCTGCTGCTGCCGCTGATGATGATGATGATGTTGATGATGGTCGTGGTGGTGGTGATAATGGTGATGATGATGATGATGATGATGATGATGGTGGTGGTGTTGGTGATAATGGTGATGATGATGATGATGGTGGTGGTGGTTGTCGCGGTTATGGTGGTTGTGGTTATGGTGGTGGTGATGATGATGATGGTGATGATGATGAAGGTGGTGGTGATGATGATTGTGGTGTGGTGAGTGGTNTGGTGGTGGTGGTGGTGGGTGGTGGTGGTGGGTGGTGGTGGTTTATGTCTAGAATTAACTTAGTGTCATATGGGCGGATTTAATTGGTTTAAAAAAATATGTATTTAGTTATTCGTAAATATTGTAAGCACTACCATGCAAACATACATACTACTATGAAAAAGTGTGTCGAACAGGGAGACATTGCTATATAAATTTAAATAAAGAAGAGTAACATTTGACAGGCTTTAGAAAAATAAATATCGAGGCTTATGCTATGTCCTCTTCTGGCAGTTTGAAGTGCTGAATATAATTATGGTGTAAAAAAAAACTTAACTTGATCATAGCAAACATGCAGTTTCGTTACTTTTGTTATTTCTTAAAAATCGACTCGAAGTTGTGATACATTGGATTTTTCTTTTTGGTAATATAAATGCTAGTGTTTAATATACATAGAACTCAAATAGACGATATCTGATCGTTGCAATTTTATTACCGGCCTTCCAAGAATAACCAAATAAAACTTAATTATTAACAAGATATTTGCACTGCGACGCACCTTTTGCACATGATTGCTGAAAGCGGAAGAGATATTTAAATATTGATTGGCTGTTAAACACACTCAAGGATTGAAAAAGGTCTTTCAAAACATAATAGCTGTATTTCAAAACATGGTTTTCCACGTCGTTGAATACATTCATTGCGGTGGTTGCACACAAATGTGATCACCGATTGCAATACAGTACCAACCCTGCAAACTGCGCAATTCAAATATTTGAAACACTTCAACGTAAGTTGTCGATACTAAGAACAGCTCATTAATTGCTTTTTGAGGTATTGTCCTTGGCCTAGTACAATTTAAAGTGCACATGTTTATGGTTAAGTTAATAAAAGTGTATATAACTGAATCATGCGTTTAAAAAATAGTTTGTATTAGGTATTCATAAATACCCATACACTGGTAGACAATAGACAAAATCCTTGATATTAAAGAACTTAATACTGTGTGTCTATATTTAGAGTGTAATAATAAAATAATTATTTCAAAAAAGGTTGCATATAAGGGGAAATAACCAGGTTAAACAGCATTAAATTTAAGTCTACATTTATGTTTTCCTTATCACAATATGTATATGAGCCTCGCTCTGTGAAAAAGGGGTTTAATGCATGTGCGTAAAGTGTGACGCTTTTACGCTTTTATGATATTTTTTGTTTAAAGAATGTCTCTTCTTAGCAGAAATCCAGTCTATGCGGAAAGTGTCGTTCATGAGTAGCCTGTGCGGACTGCTCAGGCTAATCTGGGCCGACAATCTACGCACATGCATTTAACGCCCTTTTCACAGAGCGAGGTTCATATAATTATATGTTAAACGGAGATGGTATTTATTTTCGAGCTAAGGTTAATTCCAGTTTGGATACATTTGCATCGATCAAATCACATTCATGATTTCAAGAAGCAGAGAAAGGGTAGAGCAAGAAATAAGCTGAGTTGTGCGAAAACGGGTTGAATTCGACCAGCGGCATTTGCGCAGTTTGATTTTGCGCTTCCCTGTTCGCTAATAATTCTGGCAAGGTTTCGTGGTCTGCTTTGTTTATAATACATACGAATACAAATTTACTAACGTAAGGGTCCTTGTTTTACTTTGAATGTTTTCCTTTTAAACACAGAATTACATCTTGTTTGCATTTGTAAATCAAGTTTTTCTTCAATCGGGGTAACCGTTTAATTTTTTTTCTACACACTATGATTGTTATCAGATTATGTTAATGGAATATAAATAATAAAATATAATACTAAACAGTTATTAATGGTATTTTACCAAAAATGTAAACAAATCAACATTCCAAATGATACCATAGTTGTATTGATACTTAACATGTTTTAGAAATATAGATCATATATACATGTAGTATCAAAAAATGACTATATAGATGTCTAATATTGATTTGGTTTAATGATGATGTTTAATAGTTTATAACTTAAAGATTTATCTTCACTCATCAACCATGCACGAGCAATTAATAAGTATAAGATGATGTGGTACCTTTGCCCACATTGACGTTACCAATTGAATGGAACTAATTCCAATTTAGTTCATAGCGAAATTCTAAAAGTGATCTCCCCTGTAGCATGACTGTCTTCACAATCGCGACGCTGTATATGGGCAAATACTGAAGAAGTTAATTTGGTTCTAAAATTATCCGTTATTCGTGAGCCTAAGTATTAGTTGGTTAAAATGGTCCAGGTCAATAACAATGTATATTAATAGCTCGACGCATAATGTATATACATGTAGTGTATTATAACATCGGGGGNGGGGGAGGGTTTAAAAGACCCAAACAGTTTTTGACCGTTGTTAAACTAAAACAAAACAATGCGAACAATAGTTCCAAAATGTTTCAGTTCGTGAAATTAAAAATGACATGAAATATTTCTAAATCATGTTTATAAAAGTTTAATATTTAGACAATATATACATCTTGACAGAGGTAGATTTTTTATCATTAGTCGTTCGCTATTTGTAGTCGCTCCTTCAGATGACACGCTTCGAGACCATACTGACTCGAATGATATCAAATGTGGTTCCGAATGACTATAAGACAGTAAAAGTTGCCTTGCGATCTTGTTATCGGAATCATTGAAGCTGTTCAAAGGGTTTCGAATCAACCTTAAGTGTTCTATTTCATACGTTGGCTTCAACCAAACAACAGTCCCGTATTTTTTAGTTAATAGATACATTGTCAACACATTTTTCGTTACGTTTTGAAATAAACTTTAACCGATTTTAACTTTAAACAAATTCAAATGTGTTATGAAACCTTACTAATGTCGTTTCTTTTATGTCCGTTCATATTTTGAAAACACACTATTAAAGGCATTTACGTAAATGTCTTAATACAGAAGGATGATAGAAAGGCCTATAATTCCGTTTTAAGTTTGCATACCGTGCATTCAATCTTTGAAGGTGTGATTAATTGAAGAAATACCAAATACAATGGTCGCCGCTGTAGTAGTTAAAAGGTAAAAGCAATAGAAGGCCAAGTGGAAAAAGAAGAAATAACAATGCAAATGGTTGTGTTGTTGTTGTTGTTTTTTGTTCTAGCTCCATGAGTATATTCGTTGTGACATTTTTTTTCAGATAGCTGTCACAAGAAGGAAGTTTAAACACAAAATAATCAGTTTATGTTTTCGTTTAAATGAAATATCATTGTATCCCACATGCGGGTAATGATGATGCTTAAAATGTCTATAATCGTAAGGTCAAGAGGATTCCTTTTTGAACGGTAGTATCGTAAGGTGTTCAGTTATCAAAATATATTAGAACATGAAAATAAAACTCCTAGGGTAAAATATATGTGCGTAAATCGCATGTAAATAATTGTTTGAATGCTATAGGATATAAATGATTTTTTAAATAAGCAGATAAAAAGCCCGACCGGCATAACAGCAAACAGAATAAAATAGCATACCATTTTATAGTAAAAATACGAATGTAGATGTTTGTACCATGATTTAGTAATGCGTAAATTTGACCAACGTTTAAATTCGAAGAATATACGTGTACTTTACATCCAGTCTGTATATATGACAATATTTTTATTTATACAAAAAGTGTTAAATTCATTATTTACCGAAAACAAATGACGATTCGATGTGCAGTGGTTGTTGTTTGCTATTTCGTGTTCATAGCACCCAATTAATATAGACAAGATATTCAACGCGAAGTATATGACTGTTAAAACATAAAATGCACTTGTTTCTGAACTCCCAGTATTGCCTTTTGCAGCTTCTCCGAGTAAAGTTTCTTTTAAGATCCATACCGTTTATCGTGAATTGAAATATCACTACTAATGAGGTCAGTCAAAAGCTTTCGTTAAAAAATGGTTCATATACATTGAGCTTATCAAGTTGCACATATCACAATAGAGATAAGATTGTTTGCTAGTATTATAACTGTATTGCTGCAATTGATGGACAAGTGGAAAACGAAAATTGGACTGTTACAGTATCATTGCTAACAGCTTAATCTAACCATTATAATGTACATTGTCGACAGAGGCGTAGCGAGGGAGGGGCAGGGGGTGCATTTTTTCCGGGCGCCAACATGAGGGAGCACCCGAAGAAGATTCATTGTATTCGTGTTGGACTTAGAATTTGTAGTGCCAGCCACCAGTCCACTACGAATGGGGGATTGAAATTCAAAGACGAACCAGGAGAATGAGACGGATTCATGGAGAATTGGCACGGGATGCCGGGCTGTTTGCAGAAGAGGAGATTTTTTTGCGCGTAATTTTCGATTTTTGTTTTATATAGTTATTTATGTGATTTTTTAAAGAAAGTATGTCTATACAATAAATATAAGTTAGACAATGGTAACGAAAGTTATTATTATATTGATAAGACGTAACATCATATCTTAGATTTCGACCGGTTAATATAAAATAAGTGTATTATGGTCGTAAACATTTATGCATTTCATAACATTTTATTTCTGAAAACATACATTTTACAGTCATATAGGTTTATTCAAGATACAATAGACATACAGTCCATGAATATACATGCTATAGTAACGAAATAACATATGTAAAGTCATGAAATGTGATAATTATACAATTTCATAAGTTGTTAAATAAAGTATAAATACATGAAAATGTCTAGGACAATTTGATTACAGCATTAAGAATCTAACTAACAAGGATATAGTTATAACATAAAAACAACAAAAACGAATCTACAAGAGAGCGAGAAGTCAAGTTTGCGTAATAAATCAAACACAATTAATCATAATTATATGTATACGAGTACATGTTTCTTTGAGTAAATGCTTTATTTTCAAGCATGGGTAAGTTTCTGTTGGTACTTGTATTATCAGATAAAATTAGATCAATATATTGTATCATGTTTGGTCTTTTCCAGTAATATTTATTTATATACACTTTTCTAATATCATAACATAAGGAGCATACAAATAAAAAATCGTACCAATCCTTAAGAACATTAAAATGATGACATTTTCTCTCTTGAAAGGGTATAGATTCAGTTTTATTCCATCTGCCTGCTTCAATTTATAATCTATGAGATAAAACCATTAATATTCAAAGATCAAATCTAAACTTTTTTACATGTACATGTTTTAAGTAGGTTGCAATTCAAATTTACATAACTGAGTGTAAGTTATTGCTCTTGAGTCATACAAATAAACATAAAGAATCGATACATTTCTACAAATAAACATAAAGATTCGATACATTTCGCTCTATCAAATGTAACTGAAAGAAATATGGTCTCAGAGAACAGCCGTATATTTTACTCCTCACAAAGAGTGCGTAAGTCCAAGTATCTCTAGGGTCAAACTAACGCTGTACAAACTCCTGGCAATTTTGCATTGATTTTTCATTTACATTAATGAAACATATAATGAAACATATAATTACACTGCAATCCGTATATGAACAAGTTATATGTTTGAGAAACACTATGCCCCACATATATTTGACCTTTGACCTTAAAGGATGGCCTTGATCTTGACCTTTTACCACTCAAAATGTGCAGGTCCATGAGATATGCATGCATTCCAAATATCAAGTTGCTATCTTCAATATTGCAAAAGTAATGATCAATGTTAATGTTTTGGGACATACACACACAATGACACTCACAATGACAGACATACAGGCCAAAAACAATATGCCCCTTTTTCTTCGGCATAAAAATCCCAACGTTTACGTTTGAATGAATTGGAAAGTGGATGCCAAACTCCGGTGATTACATAGGTGACTTTTCCTTCTAAATTCAGCCAATTTTTCCTAACCACAACTAGCAGCCATAACCTGAGATCACTATACCGAACACTGATTGTGGATATATGACGTCATACGTTACCGCTGTACGAAATAAAAAAATATGAAACTTAATCCGATTGTCCATTATTAATACAAACTATTTAAGTTATTTGTACACTTATCTAACACTAGTTTACACTTTACATCAGACATTTTGTCACGAATCATTGTGTTAATAAATCCATTTTTTTTTTTTTTTAGCATTATTGTATAATTACTGAATGTTTTAAAACCATGTTTAATATATGTTTTTTCTTTAAAGTCATGTTCATGTACATATTAGAATATTTTGAGCGTGAACTTTGAGTACTTTGAGAAGTACGAGTTATTGTTATTAATTATATTAGCACTTTAGTTTTCAAGATGTATATTCCAAATCGGTCAGTATGTATTAAGTGCATTGTTGTTATTTGAAGACGCTGTATTAATTGTGTATTGCGGTTTTGATATTATGTGTAATCGATAGCTTTAAGATAGTGTTTATGTTATCACCTTTCAAAATTTCTTATAGGTTAAATCGGCTGACCAAAATTTGTATTTAGTATTCGCAGTTAAAATTCAATAATACGAAAACTATATTTACGAATAGCCCTTGATATGATTTTCATTATATGTTTTAAATAATAACGTATTTTCGGTCATTAAAAGAGTCATAATAAAAACTTACAATTTTCGAACATTATATTTATAGCAGACCAACACTGAGCGGTTTTGATTAGACAACTTTGATAAACCTCCACTTACATTCGAAAGCGAGATTACCGTACATTGCTAATACTATTGCTGATTCGATAATTGATCGATCGGATTATAATCAATTGTCACTATCAGGGTAATTGATTAAAGGCCTATCTGCCATTATACCGGGCTACATATGATAGAGATTTCCAGTAGCCCGTCAGGCATGCTCATGGAAAATATTGAAAAACTATTTTTGTTACATAAAGTTTATTTAAAGTTTATTTGAGTATTGATTTTGGAATGATGGACATGCGTTAAAAATCATGAGGTCATCACCTGTCAACGAAGCGCATGAATATATTATGTTATAACTAAATGCGTTTAACATTTGATGATTCACCATCAAGGTTATTAAGCTTCTGTTTAAAACTTGATGGCGAAATTGGACGACAAGCGCGGGACAGTTTAACGTTACAAACGGTTACATTTTACATATAGACTACTTTAGGTCATCTGCAGAGGATATTTCAGGTGTAAATGTTTTTCATCATACAAAAAGATAAAATTAAATATAATAATAATTTTACATATCGTGCGTGTAATTCATTATTGTTATATGATGCCAATAAGATTAACCTCATTAAACTATTCACTATTGTAAGTTGCGTTGTCAAGACGCCGTGTGTTGGGTATGTTTTTCTTCCAAATGTATTACTAGTATTTAACACATATAAGTTTTATGTTACCATATTCAACAATGTGTTTTACATACAATATTCCAGGTTATTTCTTAAATTAATTATAGGACGGTGTTTTTACAATTGTTTTTGTGTGTTAGTTTGTTTTATGATACCTTTAATCAGGACACTATTTGAACGCATGTATTAAAATTAAGTAAGAATATATCATGAAGATATAGCAAGCGACAACCAATAACGCAAAATAAACTAATTTGCCTTTTCTATTTTGGAACGTTTGTTTTTTAGGAAAAGGGAAATAAAAAAAAAACGTTTAGTTTTCATATTCATTATACTTATCTCCCTTTAACCTAGCTGGCCTAAAATAAACACTAGCAAAGCATGTCAAACGTACTCTGCGCATGTAATTGCATTGTGGACACATTAAAAACGAATATTTGTTTGATTAATTGTTTTCTTTATCATACAGTGTCTATACAGTTTTTTTACAGAACTGTTGATATGAATTTAAAGATGGCAGATTGTTTCGTAACACACCTCTAATTCTAGACGGTGCATATATACGGGCATTCAAAGCAAATGAATCCCACACTACTATCATGGTTAACCAGGGCGAATCGATAGACCTTGTGTGTTATGCCGATGGTGACCCTCAACCGCTTGTTCGTATCTTGAATGCTACTGGTGAAAATCGAAGTGTCCTCGTTGGTACAGAAGGACGTGAAGCTAAATATAGCATTCAACAAAAAAAGATGCGAATATGATACTGGAAACTAAACATGTGGGGCCACTAACCATTACAACGAAGGAAACAGTTGCTGACGTTATTCATTAAATGTAAGTTATGACGTATATCATACCAAACTAGTTTGCGATTAAGAATATAAGAGCCATCACTAGTTGCAACATATTTATTGTGCTTTAACAGGTTCAACAAGAGCGTCACCGTTTTCTCCTCCAATCAAAACAGTTTACAGAGCGCATGGCGACTCTGTGTTTTTCACATTCACAGTAATTGGTCATCCTAAACCAACCAAATCGGACGTCACTTGGTACAAGTGGGACGACGGGTGTAGGAAGGTTTTATCCGATGACACCAACTATGCGCTTACTTTCTATGAAGAAAGCATGAAGACAAAGTTGATTATTGTCAATGTGCAACTCGGCGACTTCAAAACATACATGGTGAACGTTTCCAACATATTGGGTTCCACAATGGAATTGTTTACATTGCAGGCATGGTGTGCGTACCATTTTATCAGAGTGATCAATAATATATATGGTGATATTTAATCTCACAAGTGGTCGAATGCCAAATCTGTTTGTGTGTACTAGTATGCGCTAATTTGTAAGTATCGTATGTATTGTGTTGATTTATTTGATATTTTAGCAAAACCTATAGTTCCGACAGAAATGCAAGTCATCATGACAGGAAAAACTGAACTGGTTCTTGAATGGATCCCTGGATTCAATATCGGTGAGAAGGAAACATTTACTATTCGATAAAAAGAAATAGATGAGGAAAGCTGGATCGTTATCTTCATACAAAGTTCATTGCAAACTCACACCTATAAAATAAATGGATTAAAAACCTGGTACGACTCACCAAATCCAAATGATGGCAGAAAACACAATCGGACAGTCCGAATGGACAGATGTAGTTACAGATTTTTTTTTGTGGAAACAGGTAGTTTTGCACGTATTTAACATTAGTGCTATTTCACGCAGTTCCGTTTAATAACGTATCGTTTTTTATCGATTTGATAAAAAAAAAACAGTTTATCCATTTTCGATGTCCTTAATCGGTGAAAGCAGCTTTAATATGAGTACATGCCCTAGTCGTAAAAGCAATCGCTATTTACCGATTGGGCTAAGGAATGCATATACAGTAATCGATGAGCATAATGTCGACATTAGCCCCATTTGCCTGCTTTATCATTTTACTTTTGACGATGAGCTATGGATAGCTCTGTATTTGCATGTGTATGTTATATAACCGTGTTTTTTTCTGTCGAAAAGTATATATTGTTTCTTAGAATAATGCTTACATGATGGGATTGATTTAAATTTTATGAGAATAAGAATATATGCCCTTCGGTTTATACTTAATGCCTTCCTTTCAGTTTAATGTCACGTTTAAGTTTTTAATGTAATGAAAACATACCTATTACTTTTCAATAAAGGATACTCAACACAGCCGACGTTGACTGTGGATATAAGTGATGACATCGTCAACATCAGCGTAACGTTTACATGCTCATCGTCATCCCCAGCGAGTGTTGTTCTCTGGTTAAAAAAAGATAAAGGTTCCCTAAATGAAGATGTGATTATTGGTCAGCGATGGTTTGAAGAAAACAAAACTTGTTCTTCTAACAACAATAATATGGATTGTAATTGCAATTCACCACAGGTCTTTAAATGTGCTATACACTCGGTGACTTTAGCAAATGACGGCGAAAGCTGGAGGTGCAAAGTGACAGTAGATGCAGTTCATATTTACAGCAGCATTTTTACATTCAGATTGAAGCGTAAGTTAATCAATGCATTTTTATTAGCATTCACATCTATAACACTCGTATGTATTGATAAAAATTTCTCGTTATGACTGCCAACAATTAAAACAAGAATACGTATGTGTAAGTTCATCAAATCATAAGTGTGACGTACACTTTAAGTTATGGTGCAGAACAATACTTGAGCACACCAAACCATACAAATACATTGTTAAATATGTTTAAGTTTAAAAACTTAAAAGGGGAGCGACTGAATGGAATTGTGTAGTGTCATAAAGACATACATTTTGTATATTTTAAGATGATGACAAGAAATATCGTACAAATCAACATATAAAAGACAAGTGCAATGGCAGGACATTGTTAAAAATTAAACAAAAACAACTATATTTAGAAAGAAAATCATTTCTTATCAAAAACCTTACGAACACGTATTTAGTACAAGTTGGTTAGTTGATTTTAGCTCGATTGCATCGAAAGCCGTAGGCTTATATAAACGCTCTCGAGTCCGTTTTCTGGGACTAGAACCAGTACTTGGTGTCTTTGGGGGAGATCAAAGGAACGCTCCCAGTGGGGTTCGAACCCATGACCTCCCGATCGCTAGGCGGACACCATATCCACTACGCCACGGCGATCTTTCAACATCAAGTTGGTTGTTAGATGTTTACAGTATTTTTTTATAATCAATAGGTTCCTGAACTTAAACAAAAGAAGTTACCCAAAAGATTTACATACAATATTAAAATTAGGTCATCATAGATGATGTTTCAAATGTACGAGTATTAGAAAAGGGAATCTTGTAGTTTTCATATTCCACATGTTTTTGTCACAATGGGTCTAATTATAGATAAGATGAGTTTAAATGCGTTTAGCAAGTATAAAACAACGGCATGATTAAGGTTATTTGCCTGAATTCATACTTATACAAAGTTCCTATTTTATAGACCGCTAATGAGTTCCGCAAATTATTTTTAACCATGCAGAGGGAAAAGAATTAACTGCTGGAATGCTAAATTGTAATTGCATAAACATATCTGTCTTAAAGGTAAGTTGTAAACGTTGATGTATCCAGTCAATGAAAAGGGAAATGTATATGTCTCTATTCCAGATCCTATTACTTCGGTGAGCATTCACCCATCGTCACCGATTGTCTACCCTGTTTTCAATAAAACATCAACCTTAACATGTATCACCTCATTAAGCCGGCTCGGAGCTAATATAACATGGTTTAATGATGGTGTGAACATCACGCACTTGGCTACATATTCATATATTGATGACGTCACAAGAAGCACTTTAGACTATACACCGACGTTGTACGACGACATAGGAGGGGATTTAAGTTGTGTTGCAAGTTATGTGCTCAAAATTTACCATACTGATCTAACAGCCAACAAAACCGTTCGCGTACAATGTAAGAATTGTATTGCTGTCTGCATTTACTGTCTGACTGTAATTTCATGATGAAAGCCATGTACAATACATTATTTTCAATGTTCGTTTACACATAATTGATTGTACACTAGAATATGTTTTTGGTATAAGATAACACATGGATAATTTGTATTCAAATCATCGGGTTTATTTTAATGTGATAATGTGTTTTTTTCTGGTCTAGTTCCCGTTGCTCAGCCGATAGTGACCGTCAATAACATTAGTATATCAACCACGTTCAACGTACGAGAAGGTAGACTGCTGCATTTAAATTGTTTTGCCAACGGATATCCACCTCCTTCGTATCAATGGACTTACGAAGGTGGAGAGTCGATCGGTGCTCTTCTGCGTATAGCATTCACTCGATATAAGAGGAGCATCTCATCCAGGTCATTTCACGTGATGTATACGTTAAGTGGCACCAATAACACACATGTTACGTAAAAACAAAAATAAAGTAAAAATAAAAAACAACGTTGTTCAAGTAATGTTATATACCAGTCATGATATTTTAATCAATATAAAGTAATAATATTAAAAAATACGTTTTTTTAGAACTTTTCTTTTTTTGTCATTCGTGGTTAACAGCCCCTTTAATAAGACTGTCGAAGTATGCATGAACATGACCATACGTAATTATACAGTTATCAAAACCATACTTGTCCAAATTTAACATAGCGATGTACGTTTCAGTAGTTTCAGCGCTTATCACAACAAAACAATGCCCAACAAATAGGAACTCGCTTGGAAAGTATGAAGATCTGGTCCAAGGACAGTAAGTGAATGCATACTTCACCTCACTTGTTTAAGTTTGTATTTGTTAATCAAAGTACGTAACAATAAATAATAATATGCTTTAATAACGCCAAAACACGTGCTTTGGTCCTGATACTCGTTAAATACATCAGGAGGTTACCATATTCAGTAGGTGTTTTTAAACATTTTAACCTAAAATATGTATAGCATCTCTTGTAACGTTCTGGTAACTAATTCTTATTCCAAAGCTCTAGGTGTTATAATCATACAATATTTAGTAGAGGTGCACACTCCGTTTGCATTCAGGGACAACAACGACGCCTCAGTAACAGATGGCAGTTATGAATCCTGTAGAATCGGTAAGGCTTAATTGTATCAATAAAAGATTGCTATAAAATGCTTCACGCATGGAATATTAAATACGGATATGTTGATTGTATGAATATGTTTATTGATTGTTTAAACGTGTTGGTTGAAGACAATACGTCAGACAATATTGACCTTGATATTCACTTAAATTGTGTTCGGTTTTTTACCAGACTCAGCACAACCTTGTCATGCCAATCAGTACGAAACACTTGCGGAGATTGAATGCCGTGAATACTCGAAGATTTCGGCATGTAACTCTCAACAAGAGAATACTACTTCTGCAAATATGTCCACATCGAGGCAAACTGATGTGTCAGAGAAAGATCCGGAATACGAAAATTTACAGCTGTTCACTTTTTGACTTTGCCGCATTTGCTGCTTTTTTGTGTTGTTATTGTACATGGATAAACATTTGTTTATAATCGGATTGAAACACTTTTATGTATATTAATTTGAATGAGTTGGTTCAGAATCGATAGTACGTATTGCAAGTATGTGTTATATTCAGTTTTAATATGATTTTAGTATTTTCCTGCATTATATCAACAAATGACCACTTATTTTGTTGTTTCGATGGGTTGTGGTGTATGAAAATGAGTTATATGAAGTACAACCATTTATTTATTGTCATAGACCTTTCTTTACGTTTGCATTATTTCAAAAACAAAGATCAACGGGAAATGAAATCGCTCTGTCATGGACAGTAATGGTTAAGTATAAAGCAGTGTATCTGATATTTTAATATGTAATTCGAGGTTTTTAATCATCGATGTTGTACACTGTTGTCATTGTTTCTGATACACGTTTATGTGTGTCTTTTCAAGAAGATGCTAATGTGCGTTTTTATACAATATACAAACAAATCTTGTTATTTATAATTCACAAATTGTTGTTATAAATTTTAAAACCAGGATTGTCGAATAAAAAAACGATAATATCAGATGGAATTATTCGCACACGTTTGTCCACTGGTTTCTAATGAAGAGATAAAAAGTTAAATTTGTTATGGCCACTATGAAGGCCAACAACAAAGATATTTGTTTTTGTTTTGGTAAGAAAATAATGTTATGATGGTTTGTAATATAGTTAAATTATAAATTCAGTAATAGCTTTTACAATAATGAAACATAATTATATATTTCTTCAAATTTGGGCAAACTAACATAATGCATTATTTGGAAGTACAGTTTGCTCAAACTTTTCCGAAGTTCGAATATATACGTTCCCGACCCGCATTATTTTACATACCATTAACTCACATATCGTGCATTCCACATGCATTATTTATAAATATATTTTCAATACACAAGCAATAACGCATCTTTAATAAATCTGTTTTAACTTCATATTTAAATAATACAAAGCGTTTAACTAGTTTTAAATTGTCATTCACGCTACATATAATAGGAAAGTCAATTAATTAAC
>VMBQ01002884.1:5989-15989 GCA_007657795.1 Dreissena rostriformis | reverse complement strand
CTAACAGAACATTTAAGTTGTGTCTAGTTGGCATCTTGTAATAATAACATAATGACCTGTCAATACAAGTACATTTATACGCTTTTAAATGCATTATTTTTAAAAACATATACATTGATATACCTACACATTGTTCGTCAGCGATCGTGTCTGTCTCACTTGTTTACTTACTAGTATTGACTAAAATGTTCACTTTAAAGCGTTTTTTAATCGGAAAAACTGTTTTGATTTTATACTCGCAAAGCGTGATTTTGACTGAAATATAAGATGCCACAATATATATGTGCTTTTTTTAACAATTTTATCTTTTAAATAGTAAACTAAACAATGCCAAATTTCAATGCATTTTTATTATTAAAACACATGTTTATTGTTGTTCTGTTTAATTGAGGTGTTTGACACGGATAAAACTTGGGTTGAAGTAATGAATTTGCAAACTATAAGGAATCTTATGGTTCACGATTTGAATACTGTGCATTGGCAAAAATCAACATTCATCATTGTCGTTCATTATTTTGTTCTGAAACCGATTCTTATGTCAACAAAGAACATATTTGTGTTTGAATGTGCATTTTTAAAATTGTATGTTCAATTATAAAAACAACATTTTTGGTCAATCAACGATCGTATAACAAGGCACCGTCGCTTTGTAATGCCTTAGCAAATACCAATTTACATTCATAAATAACAAGCTTAAAATTCACACCAGACCCAGCCCATATTACATTTATAAATATAACATGTTTATATGAACTTAACAGTATATTTGAATTTTATAAATGCAAAATCATGCTGTTACGTCAGAGCTAGTTATTATTTAAAAAACATGAGGGGTCATTTATACGAAAATCATGCCGAAGTGGAAAAGGAAATGACTAATAAGTCGACCACTTCTCGAACAGGGGACATGTTTCCATATTCCTTTGTAGGGTGAACAAATTTTTGCCCGCCATCTCGGTAATCTGGACCTTGATAATCCATCGCGAAGGCATAGCCCTTCTATGGCTACTTAATACCGTCCAAAAGTATGACACAACATATGCGGTTCTATTTTAGCTCATGAAATATATAGTAAATTTAGATAAATGTAACTCGTAAAAAATAAGGATCGACACAGCCGAGAAGAACACCCTCGAAAGCATAAATCCGCCGTAAGTTTGTATTCCTTGTTTTGAATTGTCGGTATTTGTTTCATGTTTTAAATGCATTGGCACATATATATTGAGTCCAAAGGAAGCTACGTCCCTGTTCAGCATATTCCAACGTGATGTTCTTGTTCTTAAAAATCAATACATTTCCTTTAAGTTTATAAGTATAGTGTACTCCTGAATGTCTTTTGGAAACCATACAAAGGGACCTAATGACGATAGCTGTCATCCAAAACAATTCCAATGGTCGCCCTTGACGTATTAGTTTTTATTCTGTGGAAAGAATTATCTTCATTGAAATAATGCCGAGCGTTAATTTTTTTTAAATAATATACAATTGTCGATGTCTCATTTAATTGTATCACACGATTGCACGTGTATCTGATGGATATACAATGGTGTTTCATTCAATAGGAGTATAATGGTGACTCTTGAAAGTGCTTATTAGAAGCCTCGCATAAAAAAACAGGACATTACTGGCCAGAAACGCGTTGTAAAATATGTAAAACATTTATAAAGCATAATAATCACAAACTCTCTCGCATGTTTATTACACATAATCATACATACAGCACATTCGCTTCCTCACTATCTTGGTTTTTCTCTCAGGTAATACATCAAACTGTGTTTACAAATATTGCATCGTATGTGTTTCTATAAATTAAATCATGTATTGAAGAATTATATTATGTTCATATTGTTTTTTGAGAAAATCAAATATACGCCAATAATACATTAAGTATTGGAGTTTGTGTCATATAATGTTGAATACTCTTACCCTGGCTGAAATACAGGCAAACAACAAACCTACTTCCAGACGCATGATAGGTATGCACTTACAATGGTTTTGCAATAAAGCGCAAACATAACTTTTTGTGTTTTGAAGTTCCCCGTGACAATCACAAAGTTCTTTTTTGTAATTAGTATAATTATAACTTAAACATTTGAACATCTGATTATTGCTTTCGCTGTACATTAACTGTATTGGAATAAATAAATTAAAAACAAGAAACAACAGTGTTCCTAATTCAGTCAAACAGTCTTTGCAGTTTTATTACTACATGGTTTTATTGTAAATGTTAACAATATATATTTATGTGTTTACTTGCGACCATGTATATGTGAAACTTTGTGATTGTCACGGGGAACTTCAAAACACAAAAAGTTATGTTTGCGCTTTAAACTAAAAGGGCTCCATCTATCGAATGCTCCGATTGAACGTTAATAATCAAGTAGTTGCAATAAAAACGTCAATACTATGTAAACTGCAACTTTTTGGCCGATGTCCATATTACCAACCGCTATTATTTTAAAGAACCGCAGCCTTCAAGTTTTTATTGAATTCAAAAATTAAATCTAGAGAGTGGTCCTTGATTATTAATGGACTAACATACATGCAAACAACATGAAAACAGTTTGAGAGCTCCAACTTTAACTTACATCATCTCGGTTATTTCTCGGCAATTTTTTGTAAAATCTAGTCACACTCTGTGTGTAAATATATTCACCGACATATTACGAACAGTATATGATATTATTTTATCATACCGAAACGAATTTAGTGTTAACATGTTTCTTCCTTGTTGCAGCCTCAATGTAAGAAACTATCGATTAAACTGTTATGCAAACTGCAAATATTTGCAATTATTTTTATCTTGTTTAATATATTATAGGTAGGTATACTGCGCGTAAGTATTTCCTTGTGTATTAAGCAATATTCGATCGCAAGTTGTTTTTATAGTATTTGAGTTTTGTTTTGTTAAACAATATGCGGACGTTAAAGTGTGTGCATTTGAAAGAGACACGGGTGTGTACAATTGTAGTGTTTATATCATACGAATGTGTCGCATTTAGTTTGCAAATGTATACATGTATAGCGAAGTAGGAAGTAGGAAGTAAAAGCAACATTGCTAGCATGACTTTATCGGTTACCCTATATCATTTGTAGTTGGTAGGCTTACTTTAAAATGCGTTGCGGAACTAAGTTATGAATATTCAATATGAAGTGTGTACTTGTGAAGTTCGTATGGGTGTTATTCTTGTCGACACTTTCTGGTAAGTATTGCGTTTGTTTTACTTGTTCCATACTTTATATAGTATTAACCTTGTGATCTAGTGAAGTATCTCTAACATCTACGAATTCATTGATATCACTTAGCGACAATAGGCTATAAATTATATGTTACGCAAGTTGTCACTATATATCATATGCTGTTCCCTTTTTACAGCTTTACTATGTTTCGTCACTTTGCCGCTTACTGTTGTAGTCTCCCATTATTGTGTGATTACGTTTTGTAGATTTATTCATACACAATTTACCACATGTGTTCGTATTCGTAGGTACGGTAGGGTTTGCAGCAGTTCCTAGATTGCAAGAAATACTTTTATAATAAATAATATGTGTTAGTTTCATTTCGAACATAAACATGTTTTCTATAACTATGACATTTTGTATAATCTTCTACTCAGAAATGACATATGGTAAAGACATCATTCTAAGGGATACAATTGTCTGATTAAATATATTTAGCAAGGATGCAATACTTCATCAGGACAAACCAATTTCATTTGTCAAGAAAAGCAGAAACAAGTTAAAACATCAAGAAAATAAAACGTAACTTGAAACAGATGACACGAAAAGGATCGTCAGTTCAAAACTGTAGAGGATATGATGATTGATGTTGTTTTTAAATAGTCAAATAGTTTCCAAACCATTTTTTTTTTAAACGATGCTTAGAGTAGTTATAATCAAGTTAATCAGAATGGCTAGGCGACACATGTTGACAATGCGGTACCACACAGGTCGATTGTTCGGTATCCTAAATATAAGTTTCAATTCACATCGTTTCTGTTCAATAACCAATCAATCCTGCACGACTTAATGACATTGACGTGCACTGTAATATTTATAGTAAGATATTGTCCGATTTAACAATAAAATGATATGAAAATCAAATCATAAAATCGACACTCCTAATGTTACACGTGTTTGTTTTTAATGGTTACCCGTTGAATCAATCAATTATATGTACTCCATTTTGATAATTCATATCTAAACCATGATAGTTTTTTTATATATATATATATGTGTGACGTCGTCAGCAGAAATCCGTACAAACGCGGTCGACGTTATTTTAAGCTTCGTGTCATTTAAGAGGGACGTTATAAAAATGGAAATTAAATTACAATTAATTGATCGAAAACCTATTGAACGTTTGGTATATATTGAATATATTTGAGGAAGAAAATATTCCCGAACTCTCTCGAACATGTACGTTTTTTAATGTTTAAAATTGGTAGGATGCAACCGTTTATAAAAGCGACAATTACAACTCAAAATGGCGTGGGTAATTACGCATGCAAATTTATCTCCCTTTATTTGGGAGTTTCTTTTGAATAAATTGTCAAATAGTCGTTAAAATTATTTCCGCAATTTAAGGATCGTAATAACAATAAGGTAAGATCTTTAATTTAACTTTACGCTCATTACTTTTTACAATTTATTGTCAGATTTAGCGAAAAACACACACAAAATGTGCAAAACGAAACCATTTTAAATAGAAGTCCGTGGCGGCAATTTTCTCGTACAGCCGACCAGCCAAGAACAAAACAGACAGTTTTGCATTTAGGGTTGATGTGTTAATTAAATCGATGAGCTATGTGTTGATACTGATTTAACTGTATATATATATATTATAATTGGGCTATACGTATTGACATGTATATATTAAAGCACACTCCTTTTTAAAGTAATGGATAGACAATTCCCTCGATATTGTAAATGTCAAATGAACAATACAAAGTCAATAGCAGCATAACGTAAACATGCTCAACTTCATCCACGCCGGATGCTGTTATCTGGTTCAAGACAGAGAAAGGATCAGAAATAGAAGAAAGGGTCATTGCTCAACAGTGGCAGAATGAAATGCAATCTTGCCGTACTGACAACACTGCCATGGAGTGTTTCTGTTCTTCATCACAAGTTTTTTTCATGTTCTATAAAAACGATGAAGGCAGCAAAAGACGGTACAAACTGGCGATGTAAAGCTCTATATTGCAATGTGCACACTAAAAGCAACGTATTCACCTTTAGATTTATATGTAAGTTATCACTATGTCATATTCTTCTTCTTAGTCACCCTAGTATTAGATGTGTTTTTTATATAATAGTGTTAGTATTAATATTCTTACGTCTGCTACAAGGTTCGTTTTCATAAATACTTATTTGCCAATGCTTTAGAGTGAATAATAGGACTTTATTGGTTACACAAGCAAAATGCAAATAAGACAAGTGAAGACTGTTTATATTGTATTTTCTTTCTAACATTAAGCTATATATGCGCACAATAATTAATCCCAGACCAACCTCTATATACTTGCTCATTTCAATGTAAACCCTAGTTGTCAAATACAAGTACATTTGTGTATTTAAATCAATCAAATCCTACAAACGGCTTGGATCTTGTGTCCTACTAAAGAGGTCGAAATCGGTTTTGCGTAACAGAGAAAAAAATATAGCATCGTGTTTTTACTTCCCAGTTGATGTGTTTAATGTTATCACAAATTATTAAATGACAATTCGTTCAGATTGATGTGCAAAAATGTTATACTAGTCGAGTTAAAAATAGGCTGATAGGCTTATACGCTTTGTAAAGTGTCGTCACGGGTAATCATATGGAGTCTGTACCTGCTACTTTAGGACGACAAGTCTATTGTATGTTTTGGTGCGATGCTTTAATTCGCGTGATCGTTATTTTGTGTAAGTGTTGTAAAATCAATGTAAGTCCGTGTACCGCAATAAATACCCGATAATCATGCCAAACGCCAAGGTCAATGTGCATACAAATAAAAAAACATGTAGTTAGCATATAGTTTAGGACTGGCTCGCTCAGATGGAAGAGCGCTGGACTACAAACCCGGTGATTACGGGTTCGATCCCCGGCCTGGCTACATAATTTATGTGGTGATTGGTAATGACATCCTTTCTACGGCCATTATTTCCCTATCTCTGATTCAAGTAGGACAATTGTGAGTTACTGGCATAAGATTGTGCACGTGGAACTGGTATACCAGCTTGCCCAAGAATACTGTTCGTTGGCTAATTGACCGCCTGGATATGACTTGAATACTGTTGAACACGACGAAAACCCCAACTAATACGAAATATAATACAAAACTACATGCTGTACGTTATGAAACACGTTATCAAAATACACACAACAAAAATTTCGTGATGAAAAAGTGCTGGTATTTATTGAGAGTAACAAGAAATAACACATATGCAAAAGCGTACTAAATGGAATCAATAAACATACTCTGGTACACAATTATCGACATTTAAATATTGATGAACACAATACAAAAAAGGCTCATTTTATATACAATTATAACTGTTTTAGCTTTTCGCTTTGACACGAACTGATAAGTTGTAGAAATGTAAATACCAAAATGTACACACGATGAATTTTATATCTCGCTAAGTCTGTGTCCCGCTTGAAAGAATTGTTATAAACATATGAGAACATTTATATCGGACCAAGATCAAGGTAAAGTATTCGTCATGAGAAAAATGTAACTTAAATGTTTAATTACAATATAAATGAAAGAATACCAAGACACTGTTTTTTTTTTAAATAGACTCGTTGAGCTGCTGCCCTTTTGTAGCAATGACCGTTCCATAAAATATTCAGTATATTTGTTCACTTAACTTTTTAAGATGAACTAATCAGTTTTATTGGACATACACAACCGTGTCAAAAGGTGGACTACGCGTAAATAAAACATTATTTATTGTAGACAATACCCGTAAACGTTTAAGGATGTACATGTAGAAATGATCAGGTCTAATTAAACTGACGGGCTCTTACAAATGTGCCCCTATTCATAACACGTTTGTAAAATCCTGCAACATTACGATTGAGTCAGCTAACGTGTACAATTATGTACTTGTAGCAAACGGAACACTTAAATGTTTGTTTAATATAGAAATCACTTTCTGTGATTACGGTTTATAAAACAATACAGAAACTATTGTAAATCTATCATTACAATTTACATATATCATTAATAAACTTTCAGAGAAAGTTTATGAAATGTACATACATATCTAAATGAAAACATGTTTACCGACCAATTTATAAATACTTATTGTTGAGATTTGTGTCTTAACATGGTTTTCTACCGCCATTTAATCTATAGTGTTTTATGTAAATATAATATTTAAATGCTTTTTAAATGTGTTCGTTGCATTGTTGTATACCTATATAACACTATGATTATCGTTATGTGGCAAATCAGTACTTATGTGTCGAATCTTTATTTTAATGTTTGAAACAAAAGAAATGTGTTGCTTACGTGTTTATGTCATACATGCACACTTACTGTTTAATAAACATGTGCATGATATAGTACACTGAAATTAAAGTGTTTATGTAAAGTAATCTAGTAAACGCGGATGTGCTTCGCCTCGGTGCGTCGCCGCGACATTCAACGCTGAGCACAATGGTGAAAAGCATCAAGTGTTATTTACTGGGTACATTTTTGGTCGCGATGGCCGGATGCGACGATAGGTTCGCTATCGGGAATTGTATAAGGGGTACGAGCTGTATGGCATCAGTACATGGATTTGAATAACATTTATGAAAATAATGAACTGGTACACATGTCATAGATTCATTTCAAAAGTAAAACTCCGACCCATATGCGCACCATGTAAATGTATTGCTATCCTGTTTAATATTCAGATATTATCAATTGAACATTCTGGATTATAATTACAATGTGCAGATATGTGTTGTATTTTCAGTACCTCTTACGTCATTGATCATTTTACCTGAGACGTCCGTTGCGTACCCTGTGTTCAATGTCGTATCGACCTTCACACAACTTCATTGAGCAGGCCTTTGGCTAGCATTGAATGGTTCAATAACAACGAAAACATAACAAACCTTGCTACATATTCTCACAGTGCTGACGTTGCCAAACGTTTTCCTTCCCCACCCACCTTTCTCCCAGTTCAGATTTCCTTCCCAACCGACCTTTCTCCAGTTCAATTTCCTTCCGCACCCACCTTTCTCCTAGTTCGGTTTTCTTCCCCACCCACCTTTCTCCCGGCTCAGTTTCCTTCCCCACCCACCTTTCTCCCAGTTCAGTTTCCCTCCCCAACCCATCTTTCTCCCAGTTCAGTTTCCTTCTCCCACCCACCTTTCCCCCAGTCCAGTTTCCTTCCCCCGACCACCTTTCTCCCAGTTCAGTTTCCTTCCCCACCCACCTTTCTTCCAGATCAGATTCTTTCCCCAACCTATCTTTTCCCCCAGTTAAGTTTCCTTCCCCACCCACATTTCTCCCAGTTCAGTTTCCTTCCCCCAGCCACCGTTCCCCCAGTTCAGTTTCCTTCCCCACCATCCTTTCTCACAGTTTAGTTTCCTTCCCCCAACCAACTTTCTCCCAGTTCAGTTTCCTTTCCCAACCCACCTTTCTCTCAGTTCAGATTTCATTCCCCACCCACCTTTCTCTCAGTTCAGTTTCCTCTCCCCACCCACCTTTCTCCCAGTTCAGTTTCCTTCCCCCACCCTTTTTTCTCCAAGGTCAGTTTCCTTCCCCCATTCTCCTTTCTCCCAGTTCAGATTTCCTTCCCCACCCACATTTCTCCCAGTTCTGTTTCCTCCCCCCAACCACCTGTCTCCCAGTTCAGTTTCCTCTCCCCACCCATCTTTCTCACAGTTCTGTTTCCTCCCCCCACCCACCTTTCTCCCAGTTCTGTTTCTTTCCATAACACCCACAATTCTCCCATTTCAGTTTCCTTCCCCCCTCCCACCTTTCTCCCAGTTCAGCTTCCTTCCCCAAGCCACCTTTCTCCCAGTTCTGTTTCCTTCCCCAGCCACCTTTCTCCCAGTTCAGTTTCCTTCCCCAACCCACCTCTCTCCCAGTTCAGTTTCCTTCCCCACCCACCTTCCTCCCAGTTCTGTTTCCTTCCCCATCCACTTTTCTCCCAGTACAATATCCCTCCCACCCACCTTTGACCCAGTTCAGTTTCCCATCCCACCCACCTTTGACCCAGTTCAGTTTCCTGTATTCCTTCCCCACCCACCTTTCTCCAATTTTAGTTTCCTGTATTCCTTACCCACGCACCTTTCTTCCAGTTCTGTTTTTTTTTATTTCTTCACCACCCACCTTTCTCCCAGTTCAGTTTTCTGTATTCCTTCCCCACCCACCTCTCTCCCAGTTCAGTTTCCTGACAGCGTCTGGTACTGTTTTCTTTGCTGCCCCAGCGCCCTCACCGACCGACAGTCTGGCAAGGTTTCACACTAGCACTGCCTACAATAAACAAAACCAGTCTAGGTTACAATACATACTTTTTTATTAGAAAACTAAAAGGTTGAAATGTTAATTCAAGGCGAAGAAAAATACCAAGATAAACTTCATCAAAACAATTAAAGCAGCAAGGACACCTTATAAAGATGAATATATTGACAAAAAAGCAGCAAACCTAACAAAATACAGAAACAGAATGCAAAAAAAATGACGTTTAAACAACGAGCAATAGGCTAAGAAGTTTACAGAACACAATATATTTATAACAAATGAAAAAGACTTAAATTGGTAGGTTTAGCAAGAGTTGTTTTTAATCTGGATTAAACCATAGATGTTAAAAAATGCTATTGCTTTATTACAAAAACAAAAAAACTACTACTACTACTACTTCTACTACTACTTCTACTTATACTACTACTACTACTTCTACTACTACTTCTACTACTACTACTACTACTACTACTACTACTACTACTACTTCTACTACTACTACTACTACTACTACTACTACTACTACTACTACTACTACTACTACTACT
>VMBQ01002883.1:103725-118579 GCA_007657795.1 Dreissena rostriformis | reverse complement strand
TATATTAAATTTGTGAAAATAAATTAAGGAAAAAACCTATTTTTCACATTATCAGCTTGTATAGAGCATGTTTTCATGCTGTTTAGACCTACTATCACACACGATTAATTGTAATCATGATTAATTTTGATTGAATATGTTCAGCCACTGAAAACTGTATTTGATTTGTAGTTCAAATCTTGTATCGCTTATGTTCCCTATCTTATTTCCCATGATACCTAATAAATAAAACACAACTGACTTACCATCTACTCAGTATGCCAATCTCGTGTTTCAAGTGCTACAGCCGCTAAGGACGATTATATTTATATGGACAACTATTGTGTTCTGTCGTATTTTATACCCAAAGAATGGTTGTTCCATAGTAAATATCTCTTGTCGCATTTTTCCAAAATACTTGAAATGTATAATATTATGTTGCTGCTGATTTCGTATGACGTTACCATAAGATCTTTGACAAGAACCGAGTGGTCCTAATGAAAATAACACAACCTTCCATCATAGAAAATTTAAAGGACATCATGTAAGATAAACACGCAGTAAAGTACAACAAACACACAGCATACAATGACAAACACACGGCATACAATGACTAACATAGCATAGCATCAAAAAAGCACAGAATACCATGATAAACGCACATCATAGCATCACAAACACACAGCAGTCAGCATACCATGATAAACGCACAGCATACCATGACAAAACACACAGCCTACGATGACAAACGAAAAGAATCACAAACACACAGCATACCGTGATAAACACACAGCATACCATCACAAACACACAGCATACAATCACAAACACAGCATACACTCACAAACACGCAGCATACAATGACAAACACACAGCTTAGCACGATAAACACACAGCATACCATGACAAACACACAGCATACCGTGATAAACATACAACATACCATGACAACCACACAGAATAGCATGATTAACACACAACATACCATGACAAACACACAGCATACCATGACAAACACGCATAGCATGATAAACACACAGCATACCATGACAAACACACAGCATGCCATGACAAACACAGCGTACCATGACAAGCTCACAGCATACCATGACAAACACACAGCATACCGTGACGAACACACAGCATACACTGACAAACACACAGCGTAGCATGACACACACAGCATAGCATGACAAACACACAGCATACCATGACAAACACACAGCATACCATGACAAACACACAGCATACCATGACAAACACGCATACCATGACAAGCACACAGCATACCATGCCAAACACACAGCATACCATGACAAACACACAGCATTCCATGACAAACACACAGCATACCATGACGAGCACACAGCATATCATGACAAACACACATTATACGATGACAAACACACATTATACGATGACAAACACACAAAATACCATGACAAACACACAGCATAGCATCACAAACACACATAGCATCACAAAAACACAGCATACCATGACAAGCACACATCATACCATGACAAACACACAGCATACCATGACAAACACACAGCATACCATGACAAACACACAGCATAGCATCACAAACACACAGCATACCATGACAAGCACACATTATCACAAACACACAGCATACCATGACAAGCACACAGCATACCATGACAAACACACAGCATTCCATGACACACACACACAGCGTACCATGATAAACACACAGCATACCATGACAAACACACAGCATGCCATGACAAACACACAGCATACCATGACAAACGAACAGCATAGCATAACAAACACACAGCATACCATGACACGCACACAGCATACCATGAAAAACACACAGCATACCATGACAAACACACAGCGTAGCATGACACACAGCATAGCTTAACAAACACACAGCAAACCATGACACGCACACAGCATACCATGACAAACACACAGCATATCATGACAAACGCATATTATACGATGACATACACACAGCATACCATGACAAACACACAGCATACCATGACAAACACACATTATACGAAGACATACACACAGCATACCATGACAAACACACAGCATACCATGACAAACGCACAGCATAGCATAACAAACACACAGCAAACCATGACAAACACACATTATACGATGACATACACACAGCATACCATAACAAACACACAGCATACCATGACAAACACACATTATACGATGACATACACACAGCATACCATGACAAACACACAGCATACCATGACACACGCACAGCATAGCATAACAAACACACAGCAAACCATGACACGCACACAGCATACCATGACAAACACACAGCATACCATGACAAACACACATTATACGATGACAAACACACAGCATACCATGACAAACACACAGCATAGCATCACAAACACACAGCATACCATGGCAAACGCACAGCATAGCATAACAAACACACAGCATACCATGACAAGCACACAGCATACCATGACAAGCACACAGCTTACCATGACAAACACACAACATTCCATGACAAATACACAGCAAAGAATCACAAACACACAGCATACCATGACAAACACACAGCATAGCATGACAAACACATAGCATAGCATGACAAACACACAGCATACCATGACAAGCACACAGCATGACAAACAAACAGCATACCATGACAAGCACACATGATACCATGACAAACACACAGCATAGCATCACAAACACACAGCATAGCATCACAAACACATTGCATACCATGACAAGCACACAGCATACCATGACAAACACACAGCATTACCATGACAAGCACACAGGATACTATTATTAGCAGATATATGATTTAAACCCGCATCATTTCAATGAAACAAAAGATACCATCACAAACACACAGCATAGTGATACTATAGCAAGCGCACAGCATACTATATTATAAGCACATACATGATTTAACATTTTAAGCCCACATCATTTCAATGAAACAGTCGATATATAAATACTCAACCGAAGACAGACGAGACGTTCCATAAGATATGAATGATGCCAGACTTTTTAAACTGTGATGTTAACTAAAGATCGGGTACCAGGGTGTTGCGGTTCTCTAAACAATTGTACACTTACGTGCGCTATCGCCTCGGATATACTCCGTGTCCAGTTATCTCCCGTAATTATGACTTACTATTTTTAGAAAATTCACTTTCGGTTCCAACTAGACATTATTTGTAACATGTTTCGTTAGATAAAAGTTTACACTTCTACAGAATCATATTTATGGTATGTAACTTATTTAAACGATTTTCGATTGGAAATTCTACACTCTGCCGCAATAATATTTATATACGTGCACGTTATGAGAAAATTAATTAATTTAGTGTGGTCGATCGTTCCTAATCACTAACAAAATTATCAATGTATACTTTAACATAGCAACCGACATTGATTTCGAATATATATAGGGTATTTGACAGATTATTTCAAACTCGATCATGCGCTCACCTTGATTTCTAAATATAAATGAGTGTTTATGTTTTTTCCTCGCTCGTACAGTTTCTTCACGTCTAATATTCTCGAATAGCGAATCACGTGACAACAGGTGACTTTATTACATATGTCGTCTCAGAACAAACTTTAACTGCCAACATATGTTATTTGACATTCATAAGATATTAAGAAAAATACAAGTTTGGTATGAGATCACAGAACGTGTAAAACACATTAGCAATTAAGAAAACATAAATTTACAATAAAGAAAACAAAAATACATGAACCCTTTCGTGAGAGAACCCGGTACATATGTTGTTATCTCGGATTTGCCAGTGCAAACTGCAGTTCAAACAGCTGATTACATTTAGATTTTTACCATTTTCCGGTACCATTGGCAGTGAAATATAAATAAATATATTAATAACAAATACATTGTGCAAGTCTATATCCTATAGTATAGGCGTGACAGGGATGACACTTCCTGGTACATAAGGAAATAAAATTTAAATAAATAAACCAAAAAGCTTTATATGTTGTGAAACAAGAGCAGTCCCTCGACAGTGCGCTCGAATATTTGGTTCCTCGTCAATGAAGAATTTTCCAACTGCAAAAGGGGAAATCATTTGGCCATGGCGAATGACTTGACACTGGGTCCCCTGTTCTGCAGTGATGCTCTCACCCTCGTTTATGATTGAACATAAAAAATAATAAAATATACAAGATTTAAGGAACATGTCCTATTGGAAGGCCTGCTACATCAGCTTCTTCTAACTGACGCTTTTCGTCCGTAAATGTATTATGGTCACTTGCTTTTAGATGGGTCCTTTGTATTGCTATATTCTCTGTCTGCAATTAACTGTGGATGTTGACTGGTATTCAATGGTCAAATCTTGTTCACATGCTATGCTTTAATAACCGACTTATTCACTGTCCTTTTAGAAGTTTTCGAATAAAAACGTTGGGGGGGGGGTACTTTCTGTAGATGGTGGTTCAATGACGGGCTGAAGACGAAATAATTCAAACATTTGAATACATGATAAAATGCTTGTCCGTGCATGTCTTTACTATACTGAACACATATTTATATAGTTTAGTTTTTTTAAAATACATTTCATGCTAAACTTTTAGTATATTTTCAAGCATTATGAAGTAAAAAATGTAACAAGTTTATTTGCAAATGGTTTTTATTAAAAGTTGGCATTTCCAGCTGGTCTGTAGAGAAATAAATACACGTGCACTTTTATAAAAGCAACACTATGTTTCGTTTATTTAAGTTTACATCGTCTGTACTTTGTATACTGCTTACTAAAAGAGATTTTTGTTGGTTTTTTCTTTTGTTTCAATATTTCTACAGATATATACTGCAGCTGCAACAAAGGGCATATTCATGAAGTAATTGGTTTAATTTATGTTCACACAATAATCCGAGAATTAACTACCCATTTTGCTTGTTTTATTCCAAGAAAGTAACTGCAAACATATTTTATCTGTGACTGATGTGTACCTTTTCGCTTGACTATTATGCCATCTTCTTTAATATTCAGGTTAAAGTTTAAAGTTCAGCTTTAGGTTTACATATACCTTATAACAACTACAGATCTGCAGCATCAAATATGTCTTTGTTGTCCTTATATCAGGCGGCTGAGTGAAAATGTACATCATTATTTAAAAGCGAAAGTCATGCACGCTGTATTGAGACAACTAATATACGCTGCAACAGAATATGTGTCGGAACTTTTCAAATATATATTCACAATTATAATGGTATTCGCCATCGTATCTAATGTTCTTCAATTATTTGGAAAGTACTGCAATCATTTATTCAGAATAAGACATATGCTTAAAACTAAACACAAGAAATATCAATATCGACTACTGTAAGACCTTCAAGATCTTCATGAAATATAGAAAAAAAAATCTAATTTGACATCGCTTTTTCAAATTTCAGAGTAATCTGTTCAGAAAATGGATACAAATACAATGGACTGTGGAATCTGCTTAGCTGATAAGGTTGTAGGGATTTGCGAAAACTGTGAGTGCAAACTGTGTGAGACCTGTTTTAGGGATCATACCAAAGCAAAAATGTTCAGTACCCATATCATATTCCCCATTGAAGAAGTTAATAAACAAAATATAATGTCCAATTTTGAAACTTCAATATCAACGGATTCAGGATTACAATCGCCAGTCNCAGTCGTTTTATTGTGAGAAACATGATGCGTGTATTTGTGGGCGTTGCGTCATTTCAAATCACACATCTTGTTTGGACTCGGTGGTTGATTTAAACGAGATCACACACGACGCAAAGGACGTGACTAGAAGTGTGTCTTTATTGCAAGAGTTGGACGAAGAAATAGACCGCATTATGGCCCAAATAGACGAAAGCCGACGAGTGAATGATAAATGTAGATCAAGCTCTGCAAAAGAGATACATGAATTTCATGTAGCGTTGGTTGAACAACTTAAAATATTGATGACAAAGGCAGAAAAAGAAAGTGATGACTTACACAAACAAAATACAGACATTCTGGATGAAACGGAACTTAAATGTAAGGAACATAAACTAATTCTACGGCAGCAAATTGAATATTTAGATGAGTTAGAACATGAAAGGCATAATCGGCATTTATATTTAGCACTTAAGAGAAATGGAAAGAATATCGAATTATTAAAAGATACAAATGCAAGGTATAAACATGAAAGCAATATTAAGGAATATGAGTTTGTTCGTAACCTAAAGTTAGTGGAAGTAATCAGGAAAGATCAGCATATGGGAACATTTACAATGGCTTGCGATGGAAGCGATGAAGTAATTGAACTTGTTGACGAGGTATGTTGATTCAGGCAAACGGTGAAATTTGCTCAAAGCATAACTTTTCATTCGCACGATGTACATTTTTATGATCATTTATGATGTTGTTTCTTAATTTCGAACCTTCAATATAGTACACATATGTTATAAAATTCACTATTACTGAAATGATACTAATACGTGCATAATTATACATATGTTAGTATGTATTGTAATACTTTTATATTACTAGTATGCATGCGTTGATCAAGCTATAACATGGACCAGGGAGTCTGCCACATCCGGTCCACCACGTGATCGTCGCTTTGACAGTCGGGACTTCCGATTGGATAAGGATGAGATGAGCAGGTGTGGAGTAGTTAATCGTGATATTGTTTTCCCATAGTTGGTTAGTGGAGTAGTGATCTTGTGGTGAGTGGAGTAGTGAGTCTATTGTATATTGGATTTGTTAGTGGGTAGGTTGGTCGGTTGTTCCTTAGACCTTTCTATTCAGAGCGTTATCTAGAGATTGCTTTGACTAACAGACATGAAAATTGGTATAATAATAATAATTACTTGGGAGTACCATTTTCAGCCATCATAAAAAACATCAGCTTGTTAAAACGTTATACAATTCATTTTTCCAGCCGGACTGAGCGTGTGGCCCCGTCAACTGCTGCTCCCCGGGAAGAAGGCGGCGGAGGCACTTGGAGGCGAGGCGGTGGTGGCGGCGCCACTGAAGAACCGAAATCAGAACCCGCAGAGAACCAACCATGGCGGCCTGCCGGAGCCACTAGCTGGCGCGATCGAGAGAAGGAGAAACACGACAGCTGGAAGAAATATCCCGAGACCCAGTAAGTGGACTGGACGGTGTGGTACACAGGGGCCAATTTTTCAGATTTCTTTAATAATTAAGAAAAAACAACTTAAGTCTCATATTTTCATCAGTCAAAATTGTGATACTGAAAGTTTGTTTTTTGTTTTGCAAAAGAAAATTCGTGATATTAAAAGTTTTAACAACCCAAATTTGATTGGTTTTGAAAATTGAATTTCATCTAGAAATTTTAATATAAAAAAATGTTTGTAAATTTTACACATGAGCCATGATTGTTGTTACAATGTGAGCTTTTTTATGTCAGGCTTAATTATTTAAAAAAAGAACAAGTTTTCGCTCTTTACAATAGTTAATTCAACATGATTTTGTCAAAGTTCAGACATTCATTGTGTGACTTCGAGAGAATATTTTGCCCATTGATCAACTGATTAATGTTATATCTCTAAAATGGGGTTAAAACTTAAATCTCCATTAAATATAACAAATAAATGTATACAGTTTTAACTAATTATTGCATTCCATAGAGATGAAGGTCCAAATGAAAGTGGCCCGCCCCCAGCCACTGATCGTTTCTGTGACGACAGAAAGGAAGAGAGATGCGAGGGTGGTGCATGGCGACCACATGGCACACCGTCAAGGGACGAGAGGGGCCCGTCCGGTCGAGACGAGAGGGGCCCTCCCGGTCGAGATGAGAGGGGCCCGCCCGGTCGAGAGGAGAGGGGCCTGCCTGGTCGAGACTCATGGAGGGACAGGGAGGCTGCCCCAGCCGGTCCACCACGTGATCGTCGCTTTGACAATCGGGACATCCGACTGGATAAGGATGAGATGAGCAGGTTTATGGATTTTGAATCTTGTTACATAGTTGGTTAGTGAATTCATAATCTTGCTGATACATAGTAGTGAATTTTGAATCTTGTTGATAAGAGTTTGTTAGTGAATTTAAAATATTTTTGTTACATAGTAAGTGCAATCTCCAAATCTTGTTGTTACTGGGTTGGTAAGTAGATTGGAAATATTGTTGTAACATGTTTGGTTAGTGCAATAGAAATATTGTTGTCCCATATTTGGGTAGTGCATTTGGAATCTTATTGACCAATCGATGGTTAGTGCATTGTAAATATTATTGTCCCATTATTAATTAGACTAACATTGTGCATTTTGAATCTTGCTGTCCCATAGTTGGTCCACGGATCGGAAATTAGATTTTAATGATGAACATAGCTGTTTAGATAGGATACATACATTATTATGCCCCAACCCTTGAAGAAGGGGAGGTACACTGTATATTGCATTTGTTTGTGGGTATGTTGGTCGGTTTTTCTCTAGACCTTTCTATTCCGAGGGTATCTAGAGATTGCTTTGACTTACATCCATGAAAGTTGGTATTATAATAATAATAACTTGGGAGGAACGGAAAACACCTAACCATTTTCAGGTCAAATGTCAAGGTCATAGGGGCCTGTCACAGGGTATTTGTTTACGCAATATATCGTGACAATGCTTTGACCTAAAATCATGCCAACTGATTAAGTAGTTACTTCTAAGAATGGGAAGACACCTAATAATTTTAGGTCAGGTTAAAGGTTTTGGTCACAAGGTCTTGTAACAAAACATTTGTTTCCACACATTATATTGTGAATTCTTTGGATCATTTAAATTTGTATGCCGGTTTGTCTTGACGAAGGATGACCCCTAATGAATTTCGCTGCAAGTCAGGCAGCATTATTATGTACAAACATCTGTTGTGATCCTAATTTAACCCACGCCAAAGGCGGAGGGATATATAATTGGCGTTGTCCGTCCATCATTCCGTCTGTCCGTTTGTCACATTTAAAATAAAATAAAATAGGGGGATATCAATTCAACGAATTTGCTTGTTTTACAAGCTGTTTCTTTTTTTGCAGACTGAACAGAGAGCGCGGAGAGAGGGGTTCTGCTGCAGAGACGCCGTCTAGTGACACATGGAGACGTGGCGGAGATCGTGAAGGGGGTGACGACAAGTGGCGTCGCGACGAGGGACCCCCTCGGCGCGATGACGGACCTTCTCGACGGGATCACGGGTCTTCGAGACGCGATGACGGACCTTCGATACGCGATGACGGACCCCCTCGACGCGACGACGGAACACCTTTGAGGAGGGACGACCGGCCCCCTATCAGGCGAGGTTATGCGCCTCCAATGAGACGTAAACCAGCGACCGGAGATGACAGATGGGGCAAAGTTGTTAGATGTATGAATACATTGAAAGAAATGTGTAATCTTATTGAAAATACTTCAGAACTGGGTTGTTTTCCTACTAATTAAAAAGTTTGCTTTTGCTTTCTTGATGCTTTCAACAGTAAATTTGTCCACCCAATTTTTCTGAACTACCTCTAATTTTCTGACCTTTGATTATGTTTACTATTGTTACATACCGTAAGCGGCGTGATATTCAGATAGTGCTATTTTTATGTTCTTAAGTGTCATTGAAAATTTCATCTGTATTTGAAAAAACAACCTTCCCAGGCTCACAATTTCAATTGCGCTCATCTGACCAACAGATTTATCCATGTAATAAACTTAACCGGCTGTGAAATTCAATTGACTAACAGGTAGCAGCTGGCGTGACAGGGCTGGCGACAAAGGACCTGAAAGGGATCTCGGAGGGGGCGGCGGCAGCGGGGCCTGGAGAAGGGGTGGAGACGACCGTGGCCCCCAAGACAACCGCGGCCCGAGGGACGAACGTGGTCCGAGGGACGACCGTGGCCCTAGAAATGACCGCGGCCCTAGAGATGACCGCGGTCCCAGGGACGACCGTGGCCCCAGGGACGATAGGCGGGGACCCCCAGCCAGGGATGACAGAAAGGGCCCGCCTCCATCAAGGGATGACGGAGGGGCATGGCGCAGAGGTAAAATAATGGCACTTAGTTATAATTAACAATTAATAGTCACTGAGTCAGTCATATAAGTGAATAGAAAAATGTACGTCATATTGTACAATATTTCAAATAACCTATGTTATACTTAGATTTGATTTATATTGTAAGTTATAGTACAAAATAAGCCTTTTGTCATACATGATTTTTTGTTTGTTTCAGATGGTCCTCCTAGAGATGCTCCTCCTATAGATGCCCCTCCTAGAGATAAACCAGCCTCCTCATCGCAAGGTTTTCATTTGCATGTTCAGGGTGTGAAGAACAATACATGGATGAAATAATCACTAGGTGGCTGTGGCGTAGTGGATATGGTGTCCGCCTAGCGACCGGGAGGTCACGGGTTCGATCCCCACGGTGGGAGCGTTCTCTCCCATTGAAACAAAGTACTGAAAAGTCCCAGGAAACGGACTCGAGAGCGTTTCAAATAAGCTTTAGGCTTTCAATGCAATTGCGCAAAAATAAATGGGTTGAACTTAAGAAATAATATTTTTCTATCGTGCGTAGGAATTAAATCACGAGTGCGAAGCACGAGTTATTTGATTACACGCATCTATACTCCTTACTGTGGGTTATTCGACAACAAACCATCATAGAAATTTTTTATTTCGATTTTAACACGATTCTGATTGATTTCGTTCAAGCTTTTGGGTGTGAACTATGTATTCAATACTCCGCCCTTCTTAGAACAAAGTTCAGTATTTAGTGACGTCATTGAATTGTACAAACATAATGACGTCACTTTCATTGTGAACAAAAATCGTAGAAACTAAATGACGTCACGTTTATTGATGTTACTGAAAAGCTGACATGCTATAAATGTTTACTTAATTACGTTTCCTAACAAATAACATTCTTTGTAGGCGTGGCAATGCCAATTATCACCAAATATACAATTTGTTGTTTCATTTCATTTATATACATGCTACATTTATTGCATTTCTTTTAGAGCGGGTTTTAGCATGTACATTTTACTGCAATATTTTCTATATTTATTCGGAACTATTTTTGAAACATTAAGCTCCGCCCATAATTATTGCAGAATAACCCACACTTGATTCCCTTCTTTGTCTATAGAAAACAAGTCGCGTGTAGTGTTTGAATAAATAATAATACTACATGTAATCTATTATCACATGAAGGGATTTACCCCTGTATTACATAGTATGCAGAATATTGTGTGAACATTTAATTTCATTAAGTCATTTGAATCCTCTCAGAATGAACACTTTGTTGATGATTTGCGTAGCATCCAAAATGCTCATATTTCCAGTGATTTATTAGCTCACCTGCAACGAAGTGACATCATGAGCTTATGTGATCGTGTGATGTTCGGCGTCCGTCGTGCGTGCGTGCGTGGGTGCGTACATGCATGCGTCCGTCANTCGTTGCCTGCGAGGGTAAAGGGGGTCCATTTGTACAATGAATTGGCGCTCTTCGATGCCGTCTGGTCGCTAGTAAGCCCCTTATTGAAGCAGAAAACAAAGGATCGGGTATGAATTTGCTCAGATGTTGTGTCATGCGTCTTTGATGTTTATTTTATATTGTCTTAAATATATTATTAAGCACTTCTTACACAGAGGTAAATCGTCTCTTTCTGTTCATGTTTTTTTCTTGAAATGTTTGTTCGTACGTCGGATATGGTTAAATATTATATATAGGTTATTTCGCTATCGCGTTTTATGTAGATAGTATAACGCCGGTTCATTCTACTTTCTGTAAGAGACCGAACGTATGCTTCCGATTTATGGTTCCCCATTATTTATTTGACATTGTTACCCGTTTGGCCTTCTTAAGTGCTTCGCAAAATTGCGAAACCTAGGAGAAATAACATAATGACTGTATAGAAAAACACATAAGTCATTTTTAACTTGTAGTAAGGAGACGTTACATATTTATTGCAGATGCGTTTACACGGTTGAAATATGACCAAATTATACGAAGAGTTTGGCATGGAATGTTTGCCGACGGAGTATCTCCCCGACGACTACGACGGACCGTCGGCAGGAAGCTGTCAGCAAATCGTTGGTACTTATTTGGTAAAATATGTAATGAATGTCACTAAGGCAGGTTTTGTTACGGCCGGGCCCATTTAAGATTCAAAATTGAATTAAGGAGTACTTAAACAAAAGATTTCCACTGTGCATTTGTCAATTATATTGTCTCAGTATTAATGTTGCAATAATTAAAGAGAAGTGAACTAAATTTTACATTGGTTTTGGTATTGAACCTTTCATTTTTGTGCAGCGCAATAAATATAAGTAATGCACAATTTCTTGAAATTAAGTTTTTATAACACATAGAAATTGAAAATAAATCACTGTGTGTTTCAGACGACATGTTGTCCGACCTGCAGTGCCCCGAGTTCTGCAACTACATGAAGGATCTCTCAAGCGACAAATATGGCGTCGACCTTGACGGTCTCAAACAGAACGACGCACCTGTTGCCTCGTTCAGGAAACTCAATGTTGATTAAAATTGATTGCAGTGGATAATGAATGGTTAACTTGATACATCAAGTCATTTTTAAAATGGAATTGGAAAAGAAATTGCAAGAGTGTCTTAGCGATCGGAGCTGAATTTTACAAACGTTTGAACAACTGAGATGGTAATACATAACTATTGTCTGTATTATAAGTTATTGCATTGATTAAACAAGTGATTTATGTGCTCATTATTGTTGCTAGTAGTTCATTAACAAATACGATCAAAGTATTAGATAAAAGTTACATCTGTGACGAATGCGTTATTGATCAAGTAAACGTATTCCACCTGATGCAAACGTTAAGTATACTATTAATATTGAAGTGAAGATTTCACGTGTGACTATAAGAATGGTTGCATTCTAGATTTTACGCGAAATAATCTGCTTGCCAGTTCCGCTTAAACTTTTATGAACTCTATTTTTTAATTCAATATGAGGATGTGTGTGTGTGGGGTTAATATTTTACTTGCATATTTGCTAGTTTCAGTTTTGAGAATCCGACCAAACAAATTAAGAATGTTTTACTTCTCTGACACTGTACCTCTCAACTAAATCAAATCACTGAAGACACTGCAGTTGCTCGCTATTTTGTCAACAGAGGGTGTTATAGTACCGCACTTTGGTCGTCAAAACCAACAAGCGACCACAGCGCGTTGAAGTAGCATGTATATATCCACTCCTTTTGATAAAGTTATATAAGGAATACTTATGCCTGGTTACTTAATTATTGCGTTAAAACCTTTGATTAATACTCGCATAATGATGAGGTATACATCGTATATTTTATACTAATTTATGACGATAAAATAATCATGTTGAAGACGACGGAGAAAATGGCAGTGATGGTAGTATGATGTTGTGTGGGTGGTGTTTTGTTTTGTTGTTGCTGTTGTTGATGATGTTCTGCGGTGTATGATGGTGGTGGTTAAGAAGAATAATACATGGATTAAAAAGGAAGATTGTGAAATGGATTATTTACCACTTTTATTTTATGATCACTAACAACAAACATAGAACACAATGCACGGTGTTTAATGGCAAAGTCTGGTTGAGAACAAAGATATTCACACAATGGATGCCACTACAACTTACAGTCCATATGGGGGCATGCATGTTTTACAAACAGCCCTTATTTATTAGTATCATTTTCTTATTATCCTCTAAACATGCACACACATCGTAATATCAAGGATTTCGTCGATTGTCATTATATTAATCTATGGGCATACATGCATAGAACATATTAATAGATTTGGTTAATTTTGGACGTATTTTGTTTCATTTTCATATTGCTACAGGCGTAGACTAAACTCATAGCACTATATTTAGTACACACTTGATTATCTCTTAATGTAAGACATATACTTCGGACAGATAAATATTGAAAAGTGAAGACTGTAAAAACAGCTTGGACGCCCTTTTACTTTGCTATTCATGGATAGATTTGGTCAATTTTGGACTTATTTTGTTGCAGTTTCATGTTGCTATAAGTAAAGGCTTGGTTTGAGAAAATGTTATTATTTAACAGGAACAAATTCTACTCCTAGACTAATGATAATTACAAATTCTAATACATCGTTGAAGTGACTAAAACTGAAAACATGCACTCATTTAAGGTGTTATTTTAAAGTGCAGATTAAATTTTATAATTGCCCATATTTTCATTGTGATATTCCTATAAATAGTTAAATAATGCAAGTTTTAATTTAAGTATTTTTTTCACATATTTGGTTCGGCCATTTTGGTTTTCCACAAAAAAAAATATAATTATTTGTATTCAATTTAAGGTCACACGTATGAAGGATTCCTTTCTTACTTCTCTAACTTTCCTAAATATCCATGGAAACCATCCAAGAAAGATGTCAAATTGACATCAATGTTGTGTATTATTCCATACATAACTACCAATTGTGTCATGTTATTTATGGCTGTTTGGGTTATGAAGTGTGCCTTATCAATAGATTAATCTAAAGTTGAATATGGCAGACACAGTATGGATTAAATATCCATCTTAGACATAGTGAAGACGCAAAGAAAAGCGACTAAATAACTGTATCGAGATGCGAAATATCGGAAAATGGCATTTTTTTATTTTTTTTTTATTTTTTTATCGAGTGCACCGGGATTGTCTCCCATATGGCCATCGCCCCCAGAAAGACGTGTTAGTTGTTTACGGGAGATAGTGCAAGATACAGGAGACACCCCGTTCCAGAGGTGATCCTGAGTCTTTTAGTGCCCGGTGTATAGCACCTAGTACACTGCACCTCGGTTTAACGTCTCATGCGAAAGACGAGTTAGTAGGTTAGGTGCAGCGGGGGATCGAACCAGCGATCTCTGGATTGTGAAGCCAGTGTGTTACCACTAGACCACGGATCCGCTAC
>VMBQ01002883.1:76129-90362 GCA_007657795.1 Dreissena rostriformis | reverse complement strand
ACACGTAGGTTGAATATTCAATTTATATAATATATAACGGATGTTTGAGGCGTCAGCCTTTTGACCCAGAAGTACTCGTTAACTGCGATATCATTTTTATAAATTTCGAGTGTTTTTTATCGAATAAATGTTAATTGCAGTACATAGTATACATGATATGCATTGATCAACTGACATAAATTAGTTCAAAAAGCAGAGCAAGATATTTGCCGACTTATGCAAACACGGGTTAAATGCGACAAGCGGCATTCGCGCAGTCTGGTCAGAAGCTACCCTTTTCTCTATTAAGTCTGGCGAGGTTTCGTGGTTTAATTTGTAAATAATAAATAGACATAAACAGTAGCATACGTCTTACAAGAAGAAATATTGTGTACTAAATATAGTGCTGTGAGTTTAGTCTACGCCTGTAGCAATATGAAAATGAAACAAATAAATCCAAAATTAACCAAATCTATCCACAAATAGCAAAGTTATACAAAAATATTCGATAATACTACCCTTAAAGTCAATAAAGACAGGTGTGAAAACGATAACAATGATGGCAATTATTTTACACAATTCGGCTTCAAAAGACGTCTGCTCGATTGATGTCACGTGATATAGATCTCGGTTCCGTCGCTTGAATTTCCGATACTTTCTATTGGTCTGAATGGATGTTTCCAATCTTTGTATATTGATAGCTCTTTGTTATTATGTTGTTCTTTCAGTTTGACACCGATTTGCAATACAACCGACAGCAAACCGTGCAAAGCCTGTCGGCGTGGAGGCGTTACAAGTAATGGAGGAGCCGGATGAGGGAGCGCAGCCTGGGTCACCTGCTGTGGCAGTCGGCGACCACGTTGCCATTGAGACGGTTGCGGAGGACAATGTGGAGCCTAGAACAGGCCAAGGTGAATTGAAAATGCTTAACCATGTGTCATTCTCAGATAGAAACAAATTGGAAACTAAAAACTAATGAAATAAAAGGTTGCTATTACCGAAAGCAATTAGCAACGCTGTGTACGAAGTTAAGAGGGAAATCACACAAGTCCACAAGTAAACATTATTACTCCATCTAACGTGAAAGGGTAGTCCTTTATTTAATAGTATATACATATTGCGTCAACATACTTGACGAAACGCATATTTTACATATGAAACAATTTAATTGTACGTTCTTAGCCTAATGATTCCATCTCCAAATTTGTTATCGTTTGCGATGACATTTTGACGCTATACATGCAAACTTGCTTAATCTGTTAAAAGGGGTGTTGGTTGGTCTCCATCGATGCATCACGAAAATAAGATCCCAATTTATAAAAGCATACACAGGCAAACGTTAGCTTGCTTGCCCTGCTACATTGACGCTAGTTTAACTCAACGCCTTCAACACAAGCTCCGTTAGCAAGCTAGCCATACCATTTCTAAACCATTGAACGTTATTAGAAAGGAAGCACGCGCACATCACAAACAAATGAAAGCATGCTTACCCTTTTAACGTAATAGCTGGCGTAAAATTGCTAACATGAATGCTACATGGTAAAGGACAATATTAGTATGACACTGAAAACTACTAACAGCTTGCTAATAGTTCAAGTTAGCATTAGTTTTAAATTCGATAACATTAAAATAACATTTTAATTATATTGAAATCAAGCCGACCAGTAATTAACTAAAGCCATATAAAGACCCACAACACTTTAAAATAATTCAAAAGCTCAACGCTTCCAACACATCTACAGTGTATTATTGGAACCTTGCAGTTTATGATGATATTTTAAATAAATGTTAAACTTTGACTATTTTTATATTTATACTATCAACCGTTTCTTATGACCGTTGAACTCAAATACTGATTTTTAACAGTCCTGGCGAATTCCGAAATATACAGCGAGTATGATGAAAGAGAACTGTTGTTTCAACGTTCCAAAGAAACAGTACAGATGATTGCGAGAGATGAGGTTAATGATGCAATGGCTGATTTATTAAAAGGAGTACGAATAACGAACATAACAGCAGCAGACTACCAACGGAACTGTAAAGGTATGTCAAACTAACACTTGATACATTGGATTTAATACTTTTACAAAGGATATATAGATACCCTTATTGAGTATAATGCACTGTTATGGACCGTATCATTTTCAAACAAGTTCATTGATCATATTGCCACACTTGAATGATAGTTTTGCCGAAATGCTTTATAATAAAATATGTCCTTAAGGTTTTTATGCAATAGTAAATGCATTCCAAATTAATTGTTCTTTATTTTTCTTGACGGTATTAATATATATATATATATATTGAACACGCTAGCATACATGTTGCAAACCCAATATCTATAATATTTGGAAAAAAACAATCAATTACCTTCTTATTGACATTCTTGTGCAAAGTATCACAAATATAATAAATAGTGTATGGTGTCCATTAATTGGATATGAATGTTTAGATATCACAATTAAATTATTCATTCCCCGGAATTGACATGCCATGCACAGTTTATATTCTTTACTCTTTAATATAAATATAAATGATTCTTGATTCTAAATAATCTTCTTGTTTGAAAAAGTTAAATAAGGATGCATAAAAGAAATTAAGAAATTAATAAATAATAAAAATAGTAGTACATATTAATAGTTCTAAAAGTTGAGTGATTTAAATGAAAGCAATGATAGGGAAAATGACAATTCATAATAAATGAACGTTCTCTTTTATAATACTGACAAATAAATCAGGCTAAAAATACGATTTTTAAGCCTTAATCAATACTACCTTTCCGAACAATAGACATACGTGTGACTAAAACTATTCATCTTGTAATTTAACAAAGCAAATAATCTCGACCAGTTTTACATTATTGAAGTGTAAATGTGTCTAAGTATAACACTCTACTCCAGAGTACCTGTTCTGACCTCGTTCAATACAACAAATCATCCAGTAGTACGTTTGCCAGCTTGTGAGAAAATAAGTAAATAAAAGAATAATTATGAAACCGTTAGAAACGAACTTGATAGTAACGCATTGTTAGAAAAATAGTTAATCTCGCAATCTATTACAATATTACACGTTGTTATAAAAAGGAATACATCTATAGGCAGTAAAACGGAACTACCGATCAAACGTAGTAGTGTGTAACCACCGAGTATTTGTAGTGCAATCTTAATTAGTTTAAAAGGACTGTAAACCACGAATGACGAAAACAGAAAAGTTCTAAAATACCGTATTTTTNTACTATTTAATTGAGATTTACAATCGCCACACTCTCTTAACATATCATGTTTTATTTTTTACTGAAATTACTCCGTTAAGTTACGCTCTTAATAGTATTGTTTTCTCAATCTGTGTGAGCGCATTGATGTTACGAAGAAATCACTGTTATATTATAAGATTAGAGACAACAGTGAAAAATGTGACCGACGGCTAAAAAGAAACCTGAAAAAATATTGAAAACAAAACAAACAACAGTGAATTTGTATACGTGTCGAATTATGTCTTACATATTAAGCGAAATATATTTTTTATTTCTTAAACACATTCAGCTAAGAATGCTCTTTAGGAGCTCATGGGGAAGAAATAATGAGAAGTATTAATAAATAAACAATGGGAAGAGCGCAGGGGCTTGATGGTATAGGGGCAGAGTTTTATAAATACACGGCTTATGTTATATGTCCAGTATTTTGTTCGCTTTTTAATCATATTCTTAATACGGGAGTATTTCCTGACATGTGTATCGAAATCAGTATTGTTCCCTTACGCAAATGCGGTTCAAAACTAGTACCGACACATTATAGAGGTATTTCTTTGATAAATGTTATGTATTAAATATTTGGAAACATTGTAAATTCAAGACTGTGCACTTGGTCCGAAGAATTTGGAAAAATTAGATGAGTCGCAATCAGGTTTTTGGAAAGGTTATTTTACAATTGATAACATATTCGTATTACAAAGTAAGGTACACAAATATATAACTAAACCAGGAGGAAGTTTTTATGTCTTAAACGTTAATTTTCAAAAGGCCTATGATGGTATATTGCACTATAAACTATTTAACATGATGCAAACAAAAAGGAAAAAAGGAAAGCTATATAAGGTCATTGTCTCTATGTACTCAAATTTAATGAGTTGCATGCGTGTCATAAATAACAATGCTACTACTGAGTTTAAGCGTAACAGTGGTACAAGGCAATGGGACGTAACTAGCATAACATGTTTAATTTATTCATTAATGAGTTATCCATTTACCTGCGTGACCGGGGCCATCAAGGAATTTTCGTTACGGAAGATATACCAAATATACAATGTATATTATTTCCGATGATGTTGCGAGTTGCTCTGAAACCGAAATTGAACTACAGCGTCAATTAAATAGTATTTCTGATTTTGGCCAAACAAGTGGCATGACTGTAAATGAAAAGAAAGCCGAAATAATTGTATTAAGAAATGGTGGCCCATTGCGGTCATATGAAAGTGGATTATATAATGGAAATCGTGTAAATGTTACATCAGTGTACAAGTACATGGGTTTACTGTTTACTCCTAAGTTAAGTTGGTCCACGGCTAAAGCTTAGTTGGCAATTCAAGTTAAAAAATCTATTAATGCTATCAACAGTTACCAAGGCTATTTTGAAATATTTGACCTTTAAGAGTATTTTAAACTTTGTGATTCAATGGTAAAGCCAATCCTTACATACGGGGCTGACATTTCGGGGTCATACCTTTTCTGAAAATATAGAACAAGTCAAGGCTCAATTTTGCACAGATTTTTTTGGTCTGAATAGGTCAACAAACAATTGCATGGCTCTAGGGCAGGTTGGTAGATTAAATTATGTGTAGAATATCATTTTAAGTGTGTTAAAGACTGGTGTAAACTTATTTACATGCCATTGCATAGATATCCCAAAAACTGTAATAATATGTTGAAACGCCAGGATAAAATCGGAAGGATAAATTGGGCTACTTCTGTTAAAAATCTGTTATTTAATTATGGATTTGGTTATGTCTGGTTTTATCAGGATGTTGGTAATGTTGATGTTTTTTAACAACTCTTTAAAGATCGCCTTATTTGTTGTAACACGCACAAATGGTCAGGGAGTTTATTCGACTCTTCTAGATGTGAAACATATAGAATGTATAAATCATCATCATCATCATCATCATCAACATCACCACCACCACCAACAACAACAACACTACCACCACCACCACCACAACCACCATCACCACCATCACAACCACCATCACCGCCGCCACCACCACCGCCGCAACCACAACCACCACCACCACAACCACCACCATCATCATCATCAGCACATCTTTAGGATCATCACGCCGCCACCATCATTATCGTCGTAACCACTATTATAAATATCATAATATACAATCATCATCCTTGTTATCGTTATCATCATCACAGTTGTCAGGTTCATCGTTAACATCATCATGAAAAATAGCAAAACGAATAATGACAAAAGTTATCAATTAAAACTTATTAACAAGCTTTTTGCAAGGTTACACATATTGTTTTATGATCGTGTATGGTCACTGCAATGCTGTATGCCTAATTTTGTTCCATCACTCTGACTCTATTTTCAGATTTCCATGACCTGTTAATCGAGCACTATAGACAGACTCAGAGTACATTGTCGGTTTCTCCGATATGGGACGGCCATGACAAACCTATACATACTGTATTTGTCCGACCAAATTTAGTTCATGTTAGAATCGAGAACGATGGATCCCGACGAAAAACGGATAACGAAGTGCTTCAATACAAAGAATTATTTTACAAAGACAGCAAGCTCAATAAGCGAGTATTTATACAAGGTGAGCCCGGCATCGGCAAGACAACACTGCTATCTAAGTTCGTGCTTGACTGGTGTGAGGCTGCGTCACCTGAATCACAGGAGTACAGTGCCAATTTCAGTGATTTGGAAACGTTGCATGGGTTCAAATTTCTTTTCCATTTATCTCTCAGAGATTCGCCTGGACAATTGGAGGTAATAAAGATGATAAAAACACAACTAATTGACAAAATATACGCAGATGAAGATGAACGTGAACAGGTATACAAACTACTGCAGCATATCATGAAAAAAGAAAAATGTATCCTCTGCATGGACGGGCTGAACGAATGGGCTGATAATCTTAACAGTGACCCTTTTCCGTTAATCGCTACTTGTCACAAGTATTGCGTAGCGTTAATAACAACCAGACAATGGAAAATGGCGGACAAGAGAATCAAGGATTCTGGCATTGACCTTCTGATAGAATTAAGCGGAATAATGGATAAAGAACAGCTAGCGAAATTCGTTCTAAAAAGTCTTCAGACCAACACTAGCAAGTCATACACAGAGTTTATGACGTATGTTAAAGAACGCAAGTTAGAACATTTCCTCGCGTCTCCGTGGCTGTTGACACTGCTTGTTAGTGTGTGGATCAACAGTCAACATTTTAGTGGCTCGTTGTGCGAAATGAACTGCATTTTACTTGACAATCTGTTCAGGAAAGCAACGACACATGAAGTCTATTTTGGTTATTCAAAATTTCGATGCTTAAAGGGTACGAAATATATTTATCCACGCGTCGAAATTTTAAATTCTCTTGCAAAACTTGCATTTGAGTGCACGTTCTCAACAGAAAAATCTTTAGTATTTTGCAAAGAGAAAATATTGGAGAGCTTGTCTGAAGACCACCTGCAATTTTGCCTTCAAGCTGGAGTCTTATCTGAAAGGTATATTTCTTCATTACAATCGCAATTTTCATTTCTGCACGAGACTATGCAGGAATTTCTAGCTGCATTTCATATCGCACAATCAAATGATATCTCAATATTAAGAATCATTGGGAAAACACGTCATGTGCCTATGCGGGCTTAACACTGAGAAGGCAAAAACAGTTATAGACCCATCTGTCTGTGACATTGAGGGCGACATAAGTCGTGGATTGAGAATGTACGTAACGGGTACGTATACAAAGAGGAATAAATCTACATTGCAGAAACACAATCCAAACTTGTTACAAATGTTAACTACTAAATATAATGACATTAACTCTGATGGTATTAACTTCAATGCACGTTGTGTGTCTATAGCAATATTATTCCAGAGCATGCTCATTGCGGGTTTTAAAGAGGCTGAAACCAGTGAACAAAATGTATCTTACCTAGTGTGTAATGACTTCATATTTCACGAATACCTAAATGACTCTGAATCAGTCGACCTGAAGTCAATGTTAATGAACAACACATCATGTGTACGTTCACTTATTTTACAAAATTATACACTAAAAGAGAAAGAAATACTCACAGTACTTCAAATGTCAAAGTCTTGTCTGGCGCGCTTGGTGATTCCTGGAAATCACGAATTGAATAGAGCATTACGTGATTTGAACATAACGGAGCTTGAATTAAAAACAAACATTAATATACCGATGCTCTCTGATGTGATACCGTCTCTTTCCAGATTAAATTATTTACAACTAACACAATGCAATTTGCACGACGACATCCGTTTTCCTGTACGGTTGAAGCATATGTCATTGTATTACATTACATGTTCTGTTGGGTTTCTGAGCAGGTTGCTTGTGCGGTTATCGTCATTAGATATCTCCATACTTTGCGACTTGCATTATTGCTCTGTGGAGTCTGAAAATCTCAAATCAAGTCCCGCAAACGATAGAGCAAATACGGATATATCCGTATTGCAAAATGATTTGTTGTCATGTGACATGTCACATGTTAAATTGGACGTTATAAATGGTAGTAGGGACCTGTATGAACTATTGCGTGGTATAGGTATAGGGCAACTTGCACTCAGAACGACTGACGATGTTTCATTAGCCGTTGATATTCTTCCCACACTCAGCAAATTAAAAATACTTTATATATGGGGGACGTGTGATATACAGCTCCCTCCAACTTTACAATTTCTATTCATTCAAGAAGTGGAATTTTCAACGGAATGGTTCGGCAGCTTGTTAATCAAGCTTTCTTCTTTACAACATCAAGTTGAATGTGAATTATGGAATGTTGCTGTGAACACAGGTTACACAGAAGAGGGACTAGATGCAACTATATATGTTAGGCAAAGTGNTACAAAGTGAATTGTTTTCATATGACTTATCTCAGGTTAAACTGGACGTTAAAAATGGTAGTAGGGACCTGTATGAAATGTTGCGTGGTACAAGTATAGAGATACTTGCACTAAGAACGACTGACGATGTTTCATTAGCCACTGATATTCTACCCACACTCAACAAGTTGAAAGAACTATATATATGGGGGACGTTTAAGGATCGATGTGCTATACAACTTCCTCCAATGTTACAATGTGTATCCCTCCAGACAGTAGAATGTTCAACTGAATGGCTTGGCAGCTTGTTAATCAAGCTTTCTTCATTAAGACATCAAGTTGAATGTACATTGATATATTGTGCTGTGAACAAAAGTAACGCAGAAGATGGACTAGATGCAAGTATGTCCTCTGTGCAAAGTGAATTGTTTTCATATGACTTATCTCAGGTTAAACTGGACGTTAAAAATGGTAGTAGGGACCTGTATGAAATATTGCGTGGTACAAGTATAGAGATACTTGCACTAAGAACGACTGACGATGTTGCATTAGCCACTGATATTCTACCCACACTCAACAAGTTGAAAAAACTATATATATGGGGGACGTTTAAGGATCGATGTGCTATACAACTTCCTCCAGTGTTACAATGTGTATCCCTCCAGAGAGTAGAATGTTCAACTGAATGGCTTGTCAGCTTGTTAATCAAGCTTTCTTCTTTACAGCATCACGTTGAATGTGAAATGTTTGATGTTGCTCTGAACACAAGTTACACAGAAGATGGACTAAACGTAACAATGTCCGATTTGCGAAATGAATTGTTGTCATATGACATGTCTCGTGTTAAACTGGCTGTAAGTAATTGTAGTATGGACCTGTATGAACTTTTGCGCGGTACAAGTATAGGAACTCTTACACTCGCAACGACTGACGATGTTTCATTAGCCGTTGATATTCTTCCCACACTCAGCAGTTAGAAAAACTATATATATATATGGGACCTTTAAGGACCGATGTGCTATACAGCTTCCTCCAACGTTACAATGTATATTCCTGGAGAGTGTAGAATGTTCAACTGAATGGCTTGGCAGCATGTTAATCAAGCTTTCTTCATTAAAACATCAAGTTGCATGTAAATTGTTTGATATTGCTGGGAACACAAGTTACGAAGAAGATAGTCTATATGCAACTATGTCAGTTGTACAATGTGAATTGTTGTCATGTGACATGTCTCGTGTTAAACTGTTCGTTAGAAATGGTAGTAGGGACCTGTATGAGATATTGCGTGGTACAAGTATAGGGATACTTTCACTAAGAACGACTGACGATGTTTCATTAGCCGCTGATATTCTTCCTACACTCAGCAAGTTAAACAAATTATCTATATGGGGGACGTTTAAGGATCGTACCGCTTTACAGCTTCCTCCTTCGTTACAATGTCTATCCCTGCAGAGAGTAGAATGTTCAACTGAATGGCTTGGCAGTTTGTTAATCAAGCTTTCTTCATTACATCATCAAGTTGAATGTAAAATGTTTGATTGTTGCAAACACAAGTTACGCAGAAGATGGATTAGATGATGCATCTATAACCGTGGGTCGAAGTGAATTGTTGTCATGTGACATGTCACATGTTACACTGTTTGTTAAGAATGGCAGTAGTGACCTGTATGAACTATTGCGTGGCACAAGTATAGGAACCTTTACACCAGCAACGCCATACGATGTTTCCTTAGCCGCTGATATTGTCCCACTTTCGACAAGTTCTTAAAACTATATACTTAGTACATAGTAACTGTTTCCGTTTTATTGCTGTTTGTTGAAATATTTTATCCATAATTTAGAACCATATTTAGAGAAAATACCCAATTATTATTATTAGTTTGTTATGCGTTCTAGAATAACTTGCTTAGAGCAACTAACTCAGATTTTTAAAGATAAGACTTACAGTTATTTCCGTGGATTATCAAATATCAAATATTTAATAACAATGACAATACTAAATCTTTTTGGCCCACGCCGGTGAATCTTCTTCACACCTTTTCTAAGCAACTTATTGTGCAGTGAGTATAAATACAAAATGCGCCTTCTGACGCAACCTAGCAATAAAATAAATGCACTTTAAAGGATTTACTGCTAAAGAGATCGCAAATTATGCTTTATATTTTATAAGCTTTATTACATATTGAACACGTTAGATGAAACAAGAAAACGTTGTTTTTTTTCAGTTAATTATTTAGACAATGTATGTTTGTATGAAATATGTTAACATTTTGCATTTTTTAAGCATAGGTTTGTAGAAACGTTATGTATATTAAATACAGTCGTATTATATTAATTGTACTGGTATTGTTGATTCTGTGCTATGCTTAATTGTTGTGTTTTTATGCACCTGAATGGCCCTTATTCAGATCTGATAAATCACGTCGTATGGCGGTGGAATATTTTGTTTTGTCAATTAAACTCGTAACAGATAACCAAATTATAATCTCCGTGAAAAGAAACATTCTTTTGAATGTTGTTTAACTGTTTCTATATTTTAAATAATAATGGGATATTGTCGACGTGTATGTATTTTGGTTTTGAGCAGACCAAGGTAGCCTTTTGTAAACTGTGGATTCACATTAGAAAAAAAAATGTATTTGAGACATGTTACTGATGTACAATATTACATGTATTAATAAATCATGAATAAAATAATTCATCGATATATTTTTTTACCAAATTCAATTTCAATTTATGATCGATTATTTTGAGTTATTTAAATTACCACAGTTATGTCAATAACAATATTATGTATTCATATGATATTGTCATTACACAGTGGCATATGCGACCATAACTCTGAATTTTCAGTTTTGTTGGGAGTAGTAAACCTGAAAGTGTATCCACTCATTATTGTAAGAGTGCATTATGGTTTTACACCTTTTATTATGGAATTCTCATTTTTAAAAGCAAAAAGTTTAGTTTTAATCATTCGTTTGATGTTGTTTAAATAATATGTTATGTGTACACTTGTAAGATATACAACTATGAAAGTATACTGTCAAAGTAACTATCCAAAATTATTTTGGCACTAATTTGATTTATTAATATGTATATTATTATAGCTCTATGTATTTAGATTATTTTTTTGTCGCTTTAAGATATTTGTTTAAACACCATGGAAGTAAGAAAGTGGTATTGTTGTTTGTTATGTTGCTGTTTAATCACATAGCAATATTTAAAAGGTGAATATGAGATATGCAATGATTTGGTAATGTATGAAACAGGTTGTAGGGCATATGTTGAATTTAGGACAATTGCTAAATACCTAAATACATATGGAGCAATTTAACGTTCCTATTTATTCGGAAAAATCACTTCCTATGAAATGAAAACTAAATTTTAGCTGCACTTTTTTCCCACATGACAACATGCATCTATATATTCATTTTAAGTTTAAAAGTATAAATATTTTAAATAATAACAACTTTTTTATTTCATGTTAAGAATAGTTCTAAATTGTAATGTACCTTTTTGCAATTACATCTGTTTCAATACATATTATATAAACCGGTGTTTAACGTTCAGAAGACATGTCCATGAATCAATTTTGACAAAAATCTTATGATGCAGTGAATGTTATCACCGTGTTATTTTAAAAATGGCATAGTTTCATCTTGACATATGTCATATTATATGAAATGTATGTATCAGCTATATTAAGACTGTTTTAAATAAGGCTTAGTTAGCATTTTTGTAACAATATACATGTATATAACAATGTTGGAAATACATGTAATTATTATATGTTTAGTACATTGTAATCGTGTCATCGTATTTTACATCAGAGTCTATGTTTGATAGTTATTATCAGTTAATATGCTTATTCAGAAGTAAATGTTAAATGGACTTGTTCACAATTTATCAAAATTAGAACTTTTCAACTTTTTGTCACAGATTTGAGAAATAAATGAACAATGTACATCAGTGTGCGAAATAACACTAATGCCACAGACTTATACTGAAAATACACTTTCGTTTACGAAACGAAAAATCATCGTTAGAAATTGATAAAATTATAAAGCGTCTTGTGTTGTCGTTATATTTTGTAACAAAAACGTGGATAATTATAAAAAGAATAAAATAAATGGCAACCCTTGTGAAGACGGATGGTCAGGTCCGCACATAATGTAGTCGTAAAGACTCAACGACGACCCGAACATAAACTCTGATTAACACACTTACACACGTGAAAACGGATGGCTGAGTGGTTTCGGCTCTTGGCGTTTACATCAAGGGTCAGTGATTCGAGCCCTGGTGTGCTTAACTTTTTTTTTCTTTTTTTACTTTTATTCTTGTTTTCATATTGTAGCTCTTTAGTTCTGATGTTTATATTAATCAATTTAAAGCATTTAATGACAAACTTCAAAACATGCCGAAATCTGTGAATAAGTCTCTGTAAACATATATGCTTACCGCGTCCCTAGAGTTTTAATCTTCAGATACCAAAGTTTTCAAAACTGCCCCAACTTTACATGCCCATACGCGTTGCTATTTCTCGGGAGAGCGTATATTGAAACGATCACCCTCTTGTTATGTTATAACTCGTTGAATCCATGCATACTGCAAATGATAAATAAAATAAATGATAACTATCACTGTGTTTGTTTATGAATTCTTTTATCCAAACAATATTCCAAAGTTGTTCGTAAGAACATTTGTACTCCACCGCACCATCAAAAAAATCGAGTCATTTTCTTTTCACCTCAAAGAGTAGTCGTTATTTGTGTTTCGTAATCGAGATATTCCGAGATTAACTACACATTTATATTTTGTGATAATTGCATAACCTTGATGATACATTTATAAAAACAGTCGGAGTACATAATACAGAAAGTGTTCCTTATTAATCGGAATGACAGATCTTACATTGTTGTTTACAGTATGTGCAATTCGCCGATGAAAGAAAGAATCCAACTATCTTCGTTGTCAATGGTCATAATCGATAATGAACTGAATATTATAGACGGGATACCTGTAAACAATATTATCACGCATACATATGTATTATCAGCGTGGGCCTGTATGAGACCTCAACATACAGTAACGCAATGTATAGTTCCCTTTTCATACGCAGCAACGTGCTGCATGTACTTTACTTCACAATACATGCGTATAACACGGCTGCATATTTGCTTAATCAGTGTAGCCGTATTGGACTATTATAAACAGACTCCTACGCAAACTGTTATATAAATAATATGAACAATTCAATTAACGCTCATTTGCCCAGTCGACAGAATGAAACATTAACTGATAAACGCTCAAAATTGGATTCGGGTTTGTCATTCGTTAGATTGTAATGTATGCCCAAATCCCACTTACCGATAAGTAAAATGACATCTTTTCACTTTTTCGGCGTTAGCTGTATACGCCAGGTTTTCACCTTAGCCTGACCTTTGTAAGCGACCAATCAATTCGAATATACATTTTCCCGCCGGTGGGCCTGAAACTTTTCGCAGAAGAAAACGTGCAATCTACAAACAGATTTCACATTAACATACATATGTTATTCCATCGACTTTCATTTTTTGGGAAGTATTGGGTATGAAAAGGGATACTACAGTTCGGTTAGCAACGATGTTAACTGCGTATTCAGCATGAAACAATTGTATCTCTAATGATAAGGTTTGAGAGATAGAGCAGTTTCACACTTAATTCTCGACATCAATACAGTTTGTGTGTGCCCCTTTATATTCAGAGGATTGTCAGCGCCAGAGCGTTTGTACTTAAAGGCTATGTTCTCATATTTAGTTATTATTACCATATTGCTGTCTGTGTACTAGTATATTTTAGTTCATAAAAGTATCGTTTTTCGATATCCTGATATTAGTTTTGGCAAAACCATATTTAATTGTTTTCGAAATTGAACATTAAACATGTAAAAGTATAAAGTTTTAAACAAGCCGTCGTTCAAGCCGTGAAATCGTGACCTCACTTTAAGCATTGCATTCCAAGCCGCAAGGTATCATGGTGAGTTCGCGCGGTCAGTACAGGGATCGTTATATAATATAGACGGTATCGCGTGAACTAGGTGAACTGGGATTTTATTTAGACCAGATGTTAAATGAAGATATTCGCCGATATAATTATGGTATCTCAATAAAAGATTCTTAATGTGTTTTCAACAAAACCATGAT
>VMBQ01002883.1:0-57869 GCA_007657795.1 Dreissena rostriformis | reverse complement strand
TTCATTTAACAAATAATTCTGTAAAATCTGATTTTCACTCTGCACTTTTGAATGGTGTTGAGTTAGGGATATTGCAGTTCCGTGGAAAGAATCATTTGCTGTTGCCGATGTCGGATTGTGGTCGATATTATCCAAATTACCTGTTATAAAGCCATTCTCTTGAACAACAGGGGGACACACCACTCCGCTATCTTCGTACATGGATATAACTGCATTGGCTACAGACGAAGATACATTTAACACACGGTCATAGGATACAGAAAGTCCTTTTTAGTACAATACGTCTACAAGGTCTTTACGTCTGGTTTTATTGTGTACTGTAAGGCCCATATATAAGGGCAACATTGTCTCTCTATCTAAAGGATGCCGCGTACGAACATGTTTTGAATCTTTCTTCACACGTTTTACAGCATTACAAACCAGGAGCTGTGTCATTGAAGAAGCAATATCTTTAAGGTTATACTCTGGTCCAGTCTCATGACAAATATTTGTCCCAGAGAGTATCATTTCAGCTAGCATATTTAAAGATTTGGGCAGATCTTGATACTGGGCATCAATTAAAGAGCCTTTGAATTCATACTTTTTGCTAAAGAGGTCTTTTCGTACAATACTTGCAGCTCGTAATAAGGTGACAGCTTCATTGTCGTGATTAATACTACTTGCACAAAGTAAGGCATCACCAATGTCTTTCTTAAATGACAATAAAACCTCATAGTTACTCTTGTTGGCTTCTAATGATGGAATCGTTCTCAATATTTTCTCTTTCAAGTTAGTGTTATTAATTCGTTTTGGTGCAGTACCACCCAGACTTAAAATGCGGTCATGGTATAATTTCACCAGATTTGAAAGTTTAAATATATGATTTGTGTGAACTGAAACATTTTCAAACTGTTCAATATAATCTATAAGTTCCGCAAAAGCAATGTGCTCAGGGGCAATGTCTGTATGCGAGGTTCCAAGCACATTTTGTGCAGATTCAAACTTCCTATACCGATTGTATAGTGCTGTTAAACAGTTTTTGTGATACACTGCGTCCAAGGCTGCCATATCACCACATGATAGCTTCATAAGAAGCTTCGAATCTGTAAGGTCATGGGCAATTTTACGAATTTTTGCATCTAATGATAATGTTTCGACCCTGTGAAAATCTTCAAATATAACACTATCAAAGAAGAAGCATGTCAATACAGGAGCTGTGTTTGATTCTGAACTATAACTACATGTAGCTGTTTCCGATGTGCTATATCTCAACCTTTTCTTAACTGGACTCATATTTGACAACTGATCACAAGTTTGAAGCTTTCTTTTCTTCAGAGCCCTTTCAACCTTCTGGCTGTTGCATGCTGCATAACAATTTTTATGCCACTTTGCTTTATTTATAACTAAAGTTTTCTCAATGCCATCACCGTTATCAATTATGTTTACATCTACATAAGACGGAAGGGAATTAAGATCAGATAATGTCTGAATTCTTCTTGCTTACTCTTGATAAGTCCTATTAGTATCATATGATTTCTTATAATTATTTGTTGGGTCGGTGAGAGGTTCGTTTGTTTTTAACTGGCAAAATAAACAAAACTTCCAGTCAGTAGGCGCCTTTTCTTTGGGTACCTCTGAAGGTCCAGACAAACTTGCAAGTGTGACCGTTTTAGCCATGGTTAGTATAATTGTTAGTAATATCAGATGGACTACAGCCATATTGTTAGTAAACCCCATAGCCAGCATGCCAGGTTAGATATTCTGTAAGCAAAACTAAAATGTGTTGACGTATGGAGATATGTCTTTTCTTTAGATTTATACCTAGACTGTACATAATTTATAGAACCCAATTATAAAGCTTAGCCTTCGTCTTAAACTATTTTTACATTTGCATATAGGTACCAAAATAACATATAGAACTGCTATACATGTTAAACAATTTTATTTATTACATGGCCAGTACTTGCATCAAATTTACTTTTGTACCTAGCTTTTGTCACTTATTACGTTGTAAATACTATTTTTCTATCAGTGTCGTTAATTATTTAAGTGTTAGAATTAAACAATATTCTAATCCTTCACTAAACAAAACAATAGAACGAAATATTATTACCTGATCATCTTTACATCAATAGAAAACAGTCAGTGAAGTTTGCAGTAGTTTACATGTTTACAAATGGGGTTTTGGATACTAAGGGAAATAAACAATGTAAGTCTTGTAAAAGGTAAAGTAACAAGTGCAATATCAAATATTGACAAAATAAGGTTTAATATAATGATTTACCTATAGATTTGAAATGAAGGTAAATACTATATGATACGGGTATTAAATATATTTACTTCTAATGGTATACAAGTTTTAATATGAACTAACGTTAATGTACTTATAATCTCCCCTTTCAAGTACGAATTTGGAGGATTATCATGCGATGCATCAATGAATATCCATACAATTTCAACTGTTCACGCACCTCTCATTCATAATGTTGCATTATTTTAACATTTAAATCATTTTAACACAATAATTGTGACATATAGCAATTTCAGGAAAATCTCTATCTCAGAAAAGCCGTGTTTTACCTCCCTTTTTAAAATTGGTTTAAAAGTAGGTTCCAGGACAGATAGAGCGTGTCCTCACGTCTTATTTTATTAAGGGTATATTAAATAAACTTCACAAATTTTGGTGCTTTCTTCAGAAAATTGAACATCTTTGGTATTTTATGTGCCATAACCTATTCACTATGAGGACAAAATATGTGATAATGCAACGAAAACATATTCATCAACCGTTTCCACCTGTGTTTTATTTTGATACGTTTTCATCAATCAAGCTAATGATGTATGCGAATGAATAATCTGCATTCAATCATACAGATTCTGCGGACGCAAAAAAGTGTGTTTTCTCTATTTTACCACGGGTGTTTTGTTTGGTATTGTACCACCCTTAAAGGTGTGTGTTTAATACTTTGTGTAAAATTTCTTTTATATAGAAATGTATATTTATTGTACGTTTTTCAATCATATAACGATATTTATGGTAGCTCATGTATAAGCATAATTTCAATTCCTTGGCGAATTGAGTCCTTAAAGATTAAATACAAACATGTCAAAGCATTATACATAATAAAGTTGTAATACGATGAATAAATCATTTCTAATGTGAATTTCGGATTGTTTTTGTAAAATAGTCGTACATTGTGATCAATTCTGAACAACTTTAAAACTTGATTCAGTGCCTCATCATGTGTTTTATGTTTTGCACTAGCCTCTGATTATATCGAAAATGCAAAAAATAAAAATCATTTCGCTCGCTCCAATTTGTTCGGACACAGAACACTTGGATTCAACGGTTGGATTTATTTTATCTCTTAATTTTGAAGACTGTCGGAATTTTCATTTCCTGGTAGACAATCCAAATGCGTGCATATTAAGAACATTCTTTTATCTGTGTATTTAGAAAGAAAATGAAATTGAAAAAATCTGGCATGCAAATGCAATTGGTTACATTCGGTGATAATACTTGAAGGATATAATTATAGTGTATTTAAGTTTTGAAATGCAAATGCATATAAAGATGCATTCCACTGGAGATATAATAATATGGTATTTTGAAATTTTCAACCAATATTTTACTTTATGTGAACGCTAAATCAGCTTCTTTTATAATTTTTAAGTAATGCCGAAATTATGAGGAAATTCTTGTGTATTTTGTTCAGGCAATTTTGTGATAAACATTGTTATATATAAATACTAGTTCCAAATATATTTTAATTGCACGTAATTTATATGTAAATGTTGTATTTCTTTAGCAACTTCCTTCTGAACAGTTTACGCCATTGACATTTGTATCAAGTCGATCATCGAGTTTGCTACTAACTATAAGACAACCTTCGTTACTCGTCTCTGCAAAATGACAAATGAGAATTACTTCTAGTTAATGACTTGTCAGACATTTTGTCAGAACATTAATTTATAACTCAGAGAACAGAAGATTCAAGTGAAAACATATTTGTACGCGCACGCTGGGGCTAGAGTTTACGAAGTCAGATAAGCATATCATAACTAGGCAATATTCTTTGACAATTGTGTTGTCATTAAGCGTATTGATTTGTCACATGGAAATGATAAACGTGTATAAAGTTCATTGCTGATACATCATTTCTTTCGCTTTTCTGACTACCGTCTGGACAAATACATTCTACGTATGTTGTGTGACAGATCCATTAGATGTTTGTAGTTCTGTATCGTGTGATAATGTGTCCAGGGTGAAAGACATTGTATTATTAACACATTTGACAATTGAAGCAAACTGTGGTTGTTGCTTTCTGCCAGAAAGCGACATTGTGTATTTAAATTGTAAAACGATGTTCAATTATTTCGTAAGCAAAACCATACAATTGCCGACATTGGCATTTTTCATCTAACAACAACACAATCATGAAATCGGGCAATGTGGTACAGGATTTCTCGCTGTCCTTGTGTACACGGGTGGAAGGCGTAGCGTGCCCCGTGTATCTGGCAGGAGACGCAGTGGTGGGCACTCTACAATTGGACGTTCTACAACACTTTCCTCTTACGTGTAAGTTGATTGATCGGATTTTAAATTTATTAAGTTATGCTTATTCGTGTAGATCCAATTATGTGCCAGCAAATTATCTGTATTTGTTTGTCTATTCAGTACCCTTAAAGCTTAGATTGCAAGCTCGTTTTTATTTTCCAAGCAGTGAGGGGTAAAAAAAGACATTTAATGTGTATGAGTTTGTAATCAATACTTCAAGTTAATACATCTAATGAGTTCTGCAAGATGGTATAAGCTATGATTTTTCACGCGGGATATTAGTTGTAACCTTGATGTTTCTGGTGCTGTTGTTGTCTGTTCAAACATTAACTTTGAAATGGGTTTCAATGCAAACTATGGTCACCGAATTTACTATGAACCTACGGTACGTTATTAGTTCAATGCTAAATTAATCAAAATTAAAATGTATGTTTTTATAGTTTAGTCAAGCTTTACTTTTCTACAGATTGAATTTAAATTATATTGTCATATAGACTATCACAGTGGCAAATTATAATGTTTAAGAAGTTGAGAAAAAAAACGTAGTTGAAACTCAATGTTGATGCTACAGTCAAAATTGTACGAACAAATTAGCATCATAACTCTTATCGCTTGATGAACAGTAGAACATACGATTCATTTCCTGTTTGACAAACGAGCTGCCTCTCCGTTTGTCAGGGGTCTCTTATGAGCAGACCAGCTGTGGGTTCTTAGACAGAGATAAATGGTTTTACTGAACAACATGTCTGCAGTGAACAGATGCATTATAATTTTGTATGGCACTTTAATTTTAATAAAATTGAAAATAACTACTTGTTGCTGTCATTACTATTATGATAGTTATTGTAGTAATTAAAATGAGCAATGTATACTGCACCAGAAACTGACTTGTCATCACAAATAACTGACAACTTCTACGCATGATACACGAACAGGGGACTGTTTCAATAAACATCGTAGCACTGTAGCACACATTTACGATACGATACATTTTTCGAATATGCTACCGGCCCTGTACCCAAGACTGTTTATAGTCAATTTATTGAAACTTTAAATCCTTAATTAATTTTAAGGCAACTTAGCTCACGAGGTGTCCTCATTTCAAATAACTCTGGACAGATATAGGAGTGATGAAAGTTTAATAATTTGTCTCTCAAATCAATCCAGAAAGCTTCATCAAATCTGATTCTTTTAACAAATGTCTCTTTGCTGGACCAAACAACAAAATCACAAAAGTTTAATCCTGTTACACCCATTTGCATTTGTATTTGAAAGAAGTAGGGATGTTTTTGCTTCAATTTTATCTCACCGTCACAAACTTCTAAACAAAAAGTTTTCAACTGAGTTGTACTGAGCAAAGTCTCAAAATCAGATATTTTCTTGTCCTCTAACATTTGTGGGCATTTAATTTCCAATATACCATATGTCCCATTTGCTTCATCGAGATCTAAAACTAACCCATCTGGGCTGCAAGCTAATTCAGGATTCTTCCCATTAACCCAAAGGCCTGTCTCAATTGCTTGCAAACGTTCACCATTAGTTGATTTCCTGTAACTTTAGTACCTTTGCTTCATTCTGTATACCGTAGCTGAGGGCTGCTGAAGTTACTTTTTCAGTGCTCCAAAGCTTTCGTACAGAAAATTTCCAACAGCAATTTCAGACTGAAAATTAGCTACAGTATGAAATTCTGAAGCTGTGAGCCTTACTCTCCTCTCTGAGTTCCAACGATCACATCTTTGGTCTTCTACAAGAAGAGTAGGATGATTGGGATCAGATGACGCTTTAAGGTTTTCAAGGAAAATCTGCCTCCACTCTTTAAATGCATCTATCTGAACATCAGTCATTTCATAGTCCTCTTAAGTGTAGTCTAATATGGTATTCCAAATTGATTCTGCAATCCCATTACTTTGCAAATTCCATAGGAAATTTTCATCTTTATTTACAGTCGAAGGACCTCTCGGATCAAAGTCAATTACGGAATGAATTTTACGCTTTTTGGAACTGTATGACAAATCTTGCACACGCTTTGGTGTTTTTTTGTGTCTGACGCCCTCTATTCCATGTGCATGGTAGGGAAGTACAGCTAGTAGAGTCTTTGTTTGACATTTCCAAAAAGTTTTCAAAGGCATACAGCAATCCGGTTACATAACTGCAACGTCCCATGGCTGATGCAATGCATGTACAGGAAGCATCTTTTACAAAGCCTGAATGAACAGATAATGTTGCTGTCACGTCATACTCCACATTTGTTCTCATAGAAGCCATAACTTTGCATTTTAAAAAGTAGTGATCTGACTTTACACAGTCCTGCATTGTCCTTACATGTCCACTTTCAAAAAACTTTCATCCCTTCCGCATTGGTTTAGCAGTGTGTAGATCTTCAATATCATCATCATTTTCATTATTAATGTCTTCAACATTTATAAATTGAAAAGATTCCACAATATGATGATGGATATGACCCTTATTGAAAAGTTTTGGCATTTTATCTTGACAAGATGGAAACTTTCCCCATCCACTGTAAGGTAGAAGTGGAATACTGAATGGAACTGGAGCATGTTGTAACTTGTTGTCTTTCTTCAGTGTGTACCACTTTACACAATCCACCCCGACATCAATGTCTTTGTCTTTACCCGCACTGATACAACAATGAACACTGAAAAAAGTAAAACGAGCATAAGTCAATAACTGTTATGCAGATGTAGCCAGTCAATAGATTCTTTTTGATATCAAGTTGAATAAAATTCTTAAGACAAAAGTGATTTTTTCATGGCAAATCTCTTATCACAATAAACCATTCCTTATACTTATTGAAAGCATACAAATTGAACGCTCATCATTGTTTTAAGAACGGAAAGCTTTATCCGATGCGTAACGGTTCGATATTCATAATAACTTAATCTACCTTTGTCTAGTATAAATCGTACATGTATACAAGTGAAACCGCTCCATCATAAATATTCAGAATTTCGACTAAAATTTTGTGTTTATCTATATTAACTTTATTTCACCTATATTTTAGCATTAAATATGTGTAATTTATAACGGAGAAATATAAAAAACAAAAACATCTGAATCTATGCAGCCGAATGTTTACACAATTTCTACACATATGACAAAGACGCTGACTTACCGCTTCAATATTTCGCTCCTTATTCCAGTTTTTTTTAGTCCTCAGCATTCAAGCCATCTCCTCAATTGCGTATTTGAATGTTTATCAATACATTCGTACACAAACTTTGCACCAGGCACGTCATTTTCACTTAACTTTATATATTGGAAAGGTAAACTCGTAGCCATTATCGATAGTTCTGCATATTGTTTGTCCGAATTCTTAACCACGTGATCTTTTGTTTCTAAATTTAGAATGACCGCATAGATGTATGACGTATGCATACCTGGATATCGTACAAGCGCTATTAACGTTCATACGACTCACAGTTTAGACTACCAGCTCGCCCTGTGGAAAACGTTTACAAAACACAGTTGTTTTTCTTATCATTTCTAAAAATCAACGATTTTTAATCTAATGTATTCATGCCTTGATGATCATATATTGTTAATAGGGTTCTTTGGTGGATTGGATTTCCTTACTTGACTATTTATAAAATGTGTGTTATTATTTATCATATTCGTATTTTCAAATATACTCGTAAATTTATATTAAAATACCTTGCTAACTTTCTTCAATATGTAGTTTTACAAACATGTTTGTCAATTTATAACTTGCATCTCTCACATAGCATGCTGCCTTTTGCTCTGGGTTATTAGAACGGTAATCTCAAGAAATCTCATAAATTCGCCCGATAAGCCCAGCGGTGTTCACGGTAGCGGTGTGGTTTATGGGTTTTTAAGTACATGGGATTTCAAATCAGAAGATATAAACTATGATTAATTGATTTACAAGCCCCACACTGTTTGACTGAGAAACCTGAAATTCGAAGCCATTTACTACGAGTATTTCTCAGTTCTCATTTGTAATTTTACAGAGAAGAGGAACACAGGTTGTCTTATAGTGTGTTGCAATATTATGTAATTTATATATTATTATATTAATATTTATAGCAATATTATAACAATTGTATTTATAATACATCTGCATAGAATTGCATTGGGCATATACAATTATATTTGATATGATAACATATTCTGGTGCCGATATCGTTATGGTTGGTTTTAAGAACCAACAAAAGAACAATATAAAAAGGCATAATTATATTGCTTTTTTTAGAAGCAAATATACATTGATATAATAAGTAATTAAGTTTACATTACAATCCTTTCGTTCAAAACAGGAACAATGAACTTTTAACACTTTTCATTATTAATTAATCAATAATTAACTTAATTGTACGTTAATTTTAACCATTACCTGTCAGTGTATGTCAGTTTCTTTATCTGTTGCAACGCACTTAGTGTACGTCTCAAACACTTACATAACGTTTCAATTAGCCTTAAACTTTCGTTGTAATCGAGCTCGAATAAATAGGTTTAAACTAATTAACGTTTAAGTGGGAGTTTTTGCAACAAACGTGAACAAAACAAAATGTATGTACATTACAATTTAGTTTGAACAAAATAACTAACATGGTGAATCTTAACATTGCACATGTTATCATACACAAAGAATGTGGACATGCGTATTCATAATCTTCTTTAACAAAAAAAAACTTACTTCGGTCTTTCAGCGCGGCATTGGGGAATAAATACATTTCAGTCTCATTTAATCGGAGATACATAAACCGACATTTAATGGAAGATAAATGAAACGGCTGCCAAACTGAACAAGAATACCGCCTTAGGATATCTAATGCAAATATACGAATATATACACAATTATAATCTTTCAATCAATACAATGTTCTTTATATATGGCAACAAACCAACAATGTAACAAAGTACAAAACCACAAAACGAAAGCAAACACAAATGAATACAAATTTGGATGGTTTTTTAGATAACACAGACGATAAACGCAAACAAAAATTATTAGATAAAATGACTGTACTCTTATTTATCAGCAAATAATCAGTTTACAAGTTTATGTTAATACAATATAATTATGTGCTTATGTATTAACAGCATTATATCTTTCAAAAAGGTGGAGCTATATAACATTGATATAGCATAGACAAACTATGTTTCGAAAGTAAGTATTCTGATATAAACAAATATCAAACATAATTTGTTCAACGTTAAGGAAACATTTTACTGGTATAATACAATTACAAACTTAAAAAATCCCTCAACGGTTGCCACCTGTGTGGTGTTTGTTCCGTGTAGATCGATCTCGATGCACGAAAGTCTTGCTAAAAATCAAAGAAAGTATGTTTCCACTATATGGGGTGTTTGGTTTACCCATTCTAAAACATGTGTTCTGACAACTTTGCTCATAGCTGTATTGTTTATAGCAATGGTATTAAATACTCGTGATGAAATGTGGAAAAAATATTCGGTACATAATTTTAGTTCTAAACTAGTGTCTACTTTTTGTAATTTGTATTAGATTTGAAATTGTTTAATGTTATGAATACAGTCAACTATTGCCAATGTTTATAATAGTAAATGATAAAAAAAAGATGGGAAATAAATACCAGGAAATGTTCGTACCCTTACTGCAAAACAATATGTATGATCTAAGAAACAATTGGAGAACATTACAGTTTTAAAATGAATTATCTCTTTAATCCATACGGCTTTGGATCTTTCTGGGTCGTTTTTAGCCAAAGTGGTTGTTGGGCAATGTCTCGAAGGTATTGATTGAACCCTCCAGTATTTGCAGCTGGTCATCTTGGTACAAAATTATGTTTGAATCCAGAGTATTGGTTATTTTATTTTGGCTCAGCGTTAAAGGGACTTTCAACCACGAATGACGAAAAACGGAAAAGTTCTAAAATACCGTATTTTTTTATAATAATTAGTTTATATTGATTAAAATATCACGACTGGTATATTGCATTACATGAACAAAGTTCATATTTTCAGTATATTTGGTAATACAATTTCGCGATGTGAAATCGAAAGTACATCGCGAAAATAGGTGACATAACGATATACACACTAAAAATAACGCAAGTAGATTGATCATTTTATATATAAAATATAATATACAATTTACTTCGCATGCACAATTTGCATTCATGGGTTTACCACGTGACGATGATGATCAATCTACTTGCGTTATGTATAGTTAACTGGCAGTTACCTGGTAGACATACCCAGTAAAATTTATTACCGAATATACTGAAAATATTAAAATTTAACAACTTTTTTCAAGTAATGTTGTATACCAGTCGTGATATTTAAATCAATATAAACTAATAATTGTAAACAAATACGGTATTTTAGAACTTTTCTTTTTTCGTCATTCGTGGTTGACAGTCCCTTTAAATGAAATGCCCGCTATCACTTTTTTCAGACCAACTTTCCAATTCCAATTACATAGACATTTCGGAATAAATCGAAAAAAAACACAATTAATATCGATCATTAATTCTGTTCAGAGTACTCTTTTAGCTTACATCTTTGACGGTTTAACATTTTAAGGTTTATGCTTCAATTTGTTCGTATTGTTTAGCAAAACACATCTGCTTTTTATTCCGCTGAACGTGACCTTGTTTTTTTTTCTAAGCCTTAACCGCACTGAAAATGTTATTTTATAATTTGTTTCTGCTCAGGTCAAGATGGCTCAAACATATGACGACCCCTATCATTATTACTTTTAGCAGTGCCAGTAGCAGCCCTTACAAAATCCGTTTGAAAAACACGGCACATTTATTGTAATCAAACATGGCCCTGCAATGTTGTTAACCCAATTTAAACGAAACAAGGACAAAATAGTACGGGATACAACGTCTTCAAAGAATCAATATAAAAAAAATTAACGAAACGCCATTAAAACACAAGAAAACATGGTTTTTTTCGGGTACAAAAAAAACACTGTATTACCCCTAAGGCAATCAACTATCCTCAATACAGTCATTGTACTTTTTAAAAAATTGGGATTGCATTAACTCTGGTATAGTATTTATAAGCATATCGTAATCTCCATCCTTTGAATAACTGGTATCTAACATTAATTTCCGAAATCAAATACTGATGAATTGTATATTGTAATGTGTCAACAGAATAATAATATTATGTTAATGCACAGATGTATTATGAACATACGTTTGAAAGTATCAAAATTAAAAATGTTGAGGTATAATCGGATTGACGCATTGTGATTTATTCTGAACAAAATCATCTTATATCGAGCGCGTCATCAAACCGGTTTTAAACAAACAACTCCGTTTTAAAGCGATGCAATACGTTTCATCTGCATTGTGAGTTGGGTTGTGTAGAGTTCCTTCACTTTGATTGGCTTATATATACCTGTTTGATTGATTTATGAAGATGTTGTACTGCTGATGCTATTTTATCTGAAATATTTTGTCCATTCGATGGGTTTAATCAACAAACTACATACAATTAATGTCAATGCCTTTTATTGCAAGAATGCTGTTTTAATACATGTATACAGACAACATGGGTCACTTACTCATCAAGTTGTATACACAATTTTACTTTACAGTTCAATGTGTTTCACATTTTATTTCTTCTTCATAATATTGATCATAAGAAATAATCCCAAAAGACCAAATACACAATGCGAGGACGAACCATAAGTACATTCAAGTAATTTTAACATGTGCCAGTTAATTTGTATGAATAAATCGGGCATGTGTTTCATGGCGAGGGTTGTACTCGAAAAGGTTCAAACAGTTTCGATAAAGCGAACTTTTATGAACAGGCTTACTGGCCGAACGGAATATATATAAAGTAAAAAAATAAACTAAAGCATTGATAGTAATTTATACTGTTTTGTCAGAAAATATAGTCTGTTGTGCGTATTTGATTTATTATGGTTGATTTCGAACACTTGATAACATTTCATCAGAAATGAAGGTGCAACCTCGACTGTTGTAATGAGTATTTAATGAACGAGCCTTCGAAGCAAGAACTTAAAACACTGGGATTCAAGTGTTGAGGTTGATTTTATCTCGAAAGTTTAAATTCAAAGGGAATACTCCTGTCGTGGCAGAAATCCCATTTTAATAGTAGCCAAGTTGTAGTCGGCACGTGTGTGTTTTGAGAATAATATAATTTAAACAATCTGACATGCACATGCAATTTGTTACGTTCTGTGATAACACTTGAAGGATATAATAGGGGATTGAGGTCTTGCAAATTCATTAAACAGGAACGATGGATTCCACTGGAGTAATGGTATTCTGGTATTTGGAAAGCGTCAATAGCTGTTTGGGAGAATGTTAACGAATCATTTGGTTGTTTGTGATGAAATATCATGGTGAAGCCATGAAGGAAGAATTTTGCGTATGTATAATGAACCAAGTAAATTTCGTGGCCGCTATCGCACGATTCACAATGACAAATACAAACAAATGCTTCTTGTGTATGAACGTATTTTACTTGATTTATAATTCTGTTACTGTAAAGCAGCGATAATTTATGGATGTACTCAATTAAAATAATGCAGAGACATTTTTGTGGATGCACTCCATGGAAAAATCAACATAAATCTCAAAAAGATAATCAATGTTGCTTAAAACGTCAACACGGGCTTTGGTAACTCTTCTCTGATAAATGACTAAAGAGAGGTGAAAGTTGGTTAAGGACTCTCAAAACCAAATTGTAAGACTCAAGTTCAAACATATTCGCCAGTTGACTTTTTGGCTCAAGTTAATGATATATGAACGTCTTGTTTTAAAGTAGTTCGAAAGGAATTGACGTATCTTGCGATATGGAAGCCTGGATATAGCGACTTTGTAAATTATGATGAAAATATAATAATGCTCTCCAGCGATTTAACCCATTTATGCCTAGTGGACTCTCCCATCCTTCTAAAGGTGATCAACTTCTTTCCAATATAAGGGATGTCTAGTATATTTATTTCTATATTTAGAATATTTCGTACAGAAAAATTTCTTTAAGCAAACAGCGCAGACCCTGATGAGACGCCGCATCATATGGCGTCTCATCTGGGTCTACGCTGTTTGCCAAGGCCCTTTTTTCAGACGCTATGGCTCAATGGGTTAAAAAAGAAAAAACACATTGAAAAGAACGTTGATTATTTGGACAGCAAATAAGAAATTTATGTTGCTGTATAGCATTTTATATAGCACACAAAATTGGATTATGATTGTGCGATCATTAATATTCAAGAACAAATCCAAATGAATGTGCTAATTGTTTTTGAAATGCGTTTTGTGTACGGTCTTTTTCACAGTTAATCAAATCAGCGCGTTGAGAAGTAATTCATTTTACCGAACATTACAAAAAAGTGCAATTGAATAACCGAAACTAAAAGTTACAGAAACGTGTGTTTGTAGTTCTAATCTGGATAACAAGACGTGAGAGTTATTTGAAATGTCTTAAGCAATATTAAAAACATCATACTAGTTCACGGGTTTCACATAACAACCCATTCGTGATGAAGGTTGGTAATGTGGTACAGGATTTCTCGCTGTCCCTGTGTACACGGGTGGCTGGTGTCACATGCCCCGTGTATCTAGCAGGAGACGCAGTAGTAGGCACTATACACTTGGACGTTCTGCAACACCTTCCTCTTACACGTACGTTTATTAACTAGCTTTATAGTTGATTGACTGGTAAATCATGTTATTTGTTTAATTTAAACCGAAAATGACTATTATTTATACAATTTACAAAAATAACAAATCATTGTAATGTCCATATCCTGATTTAATATAGAAGACCTCAGTGTTAAATCTTAATCCTGAAACGTTTGGAATTACATTTTCTTAACGTTTTATGTTTCGCGAGGTATTTTCTTCGTTTTATTCTGTATATTCCACTCGCAAGGCTCTTGTTTACTTTACTTTACTTTTTCCGTTTTAAACAGTATTTAAGTATATCTCGGAAGTAAGTTACCCAACTTACAAATTTCCAGAATTAGTTGTGTTACCAGTACTTAGTGCGTATACTCATGCCGGTACGTACTTGAATCAGAGGTACATGAGGCAAATTACTAATCCCCTAAAAAAGTATATGGCCGGTCCTGTTCCAACTGAGCTAATCAGCCCTGTACAAACGCAAGGTATCAACTTTCAGAATAAGCTATTTTAACAGAGGTTATAAGTCTACATTAAATGTAGTATTGTACACGTGTAAATGCGCAAAGCAGAACTATGTTCGTTCTAGTTACCTGAATAAGTGGTTTTAAATTTTCTGCCATGATTATATCTGCGTGCTTACGTATGTGAAATGCACTCAAAGGAAATGGAATATCGTTTGCATTTTCCCACGCAGTCAGGTGTAGCAAAATAAAAAATATAGTTGTCTTTTTAATCCACGTGCACATTTAGTAAATCCAGAGATAAGAGCAGGATGTTAGAGTCTGCGGCTCGTCACGAGTGACATTAGTTGAAACAACGTAGTGTCTGGTTTCCAAGTTCAAAATGGAAAATTGAACTCAGCTACCGAAGATATATTTTTAATGTGATATTATCGTAAACGAAATTTATTTGGCCGCTTTGGAAATATTAGCTCTAGACACAGTGATATAGTTTATTAAACAGAACCGAGTCGAATTGAGCATTAAATAATATGTTTATCATAAAATGTATGATTAATTGTGGCATATATATATGTGTTAATGATATGCATACATAACGTAAAAATGCAGTTTTATGTAGCTTTAAACATAACGGCATTCTTACACAGAATGGTTAAACTGAAACCGTAAAGGTCAAATAACATGCATGCATATCACTTTATTTTCATATATATTTTGGAGTGAGGTAGTTTTGTTTTTTAAGCATTAGTATCCTTCAGTAGATCTATACTGTACATTGAGGAAATTCGAATTGTTTTAAATCCTTTGTTTATAAGCATTTCAGCTGCATCAATATATTCAAAAAATATTTTAATAATATTTTAAATAGTATGGTATGAAGACAACCAGTCTGTTTACTGGCTATTACCGGTAGAAGTATGCATACATGCACGTATAACGTTTAAATACCTATAAATAAAGAACATACAATTTCCGCGTCATGCGCATAATTAATGTAAAATGCATTTACAAATCACAATATACCCATTTACTAAATTGCTATAGTTTAAACCGATTTAAACAAAATTCAATTGGCGTCTCAAAGATAATAATTTTGAATTCCGTGTTTGCAAAATTAGCAACTAAGCCGGTGTGACGTAATCAGTTTTATATACTACATATTGCATTGGAGTATATTGTCCTGTAGATTATCAAATTGTGCTCTTTATCTTGCTGTGAACCATTGTACAATGCAAACTGCAAATAAGAATGTTACAGAAGCTTAAAGCAGATGAAGAAAAATGGTTGTTGGTGCTACAGTCTATATTCTACGTCGTATATGAAAATTGAAACTCCAGAGATATCACAAAAGGAGAAACTCTGATTGGAAACGTACGAGACGATCAGCTGTGGTATTAGTCAGAGAGCAATGTGTTACACTTAACAATACGTTTGAGTTTAAAAGAGTCAATTAATCAATTGTCAGACCACTTTTATTCTACAATTTGAAATAAACTAAAATTAGCTGTTTAATTGATTTCATTGCTACGCAGCTCGATCTTTTGAAAACAACAGCAACATACAGCTGTTTTACACGCAATCTTCGTCAAACGTTGGCGGCCTTACTTGTGACTTTCTGAAGGGCAGAAATCATGCGGAGTCAATGAAATCTTTTCAATCGTTCTGTTTGGTGATTAGGCTTTATTTGAATGGTAAGTTATTATGTAATTTGTATTTTATATTGTATATGTATTTTTCACACATTTTATTATATCAAACACGGAATAAGTAAAAAAAATAATTGTATAAACATGTGTGTCATTTGGGTCTCTCGTAAAAGCATGGTGCTGATTTTCTGTAATTCCAATTAGTATATATNAGGCATGAACCTTTAACAAAATATCGTTTAAATCGACTTCCTGTTATATCATTTTATGTGTCGTCATCATTCGAACAAACAAAACTACAGATCCACTCGAAAAGAACGTATTTAAAATTCGGTGCTCGAACCTTCGGTTCAACCAACTGAAACACTAGGCCTACATTGACTAGTGTAAGTGTTACCTGCCGACGAACAAATCCATAATTATTAAATTGCAATATTTAGTAAAAAAAAACAAAAAAAAAGCAAACTGATCACACCTTGAGGAAAGATTTACACAACTGTCTCTTATTATCATGACCTTTAGATTGGCTATAATTGATTATTATTTTCGGAGGACCAATGGGCACTCGTCCGTGAGGGTATTGATCCACTTATGTTTAACATATGGTGAGGGCGGGTGTCCGGGGAGGCGAGTTGCCGACATTCACAGAATGAATATAAGAATGCTTACATTAACATTTTTATCGGGCATTATTTATCGTCTACAACTCAAAAAACAATTAAACTTCCATAACAAAATTGCGGATACAAAACATAGACATTCCATTCTCATTTTATGGAGGATAAGCAAAACATGCTGCCAAAATGAACAAGAAAACCATCTTGAGATATCTCATGCAAAGATACAATACACAGGCTGCTATCAAGCGCTACAAAATTGCCCCAATTAGCCGGCAATGTTATTCCGATAAGCCCTGAAGGCTTCCGATTCTCGATAATGACATAGTATAGGCAGGCAGATCTTGTCGCCTTGTCTTATCGCGGTTCGGTGAATGATAAGGACCCATTACTGTTTCAGTGTCCGTTGAAAGGACGGGTTGAGCTGTAAATGTCAGAAATCAATCTCAAACAAAATTGGGGAACTTTCCAATATCGACTTTAATTGCTTCAAAGATATAACAGGAACGCTTATGGTACTATTTGATACAGTTATCAGATCTTTTCCGTCTATTTCTTCAAGAACACTAGCGGCTATACTACGGCAGTAATTTCATGGCGATTATGAACGATCTTGTAATATTTGTGCCTACCCGTACTTTTGATGTATTTTCGGTTGCATTAATAATACTGTCCAATAGGATAAAATACATGTTATTGTTACCGCAACTTGTTGGATGGAAATGAAGAAAGGTTTTGAAACTTAAATGTAATTATATTGTGTTGACAACGCTTTATAATATAGGCTTTAGTCGAGAAACATATTATTATAATGATATATTTGTGTATGACGACTAGCATTTCTTTATCTTATTGTTTTGTATATATTTCTAAACTCACTCTGACACCCAGTTTACTTCTGATAAGCATGAAATAAAGTGTTTAAGATATGTTTCGCAAGCTCCAAACATATAATTAATAAACCACAATGGGGTATCAAAGTTGTAGTTGTCAAGTAAAATAACGAAGTTCAAATGATCAAACTAACACAAACAAAAAGGCAATCCTATATAACCTATGGATAATAAAATCGTGACAATTGAAATCAATGTGTTGAATTGTCGTAAGAATTACAGAAACTGCACATATACTTTCTGAAAAGTGCGATGCAATGTTTCACAAATTTGTCTCTTAATGTACATTTGCATAGGGTGTGGAGTCACATCCAATGATCACACTTAATCAAATTTAAGCGGCGAAGGACACAAAAACTACGAAGCATACATAAACAAACACACACACTAAGACCGAATGATATTGTCGGATCAAACGCAGTACCCATTGGTCGGACCACCTGGGTTGATACCAGATACATCGCTCGGGGAGTCAAACATCGATTTATTATCCATTTATTAAACTTGTAAACGGACACTGACTCTTGAACAAGAATCATAGCGTTGAATGTTGTGTGTTTTGTAACGTATTCTTTTACCCGGTAAACAAAATTATATTTATATCTCTTTTGAATGAAAACGTTCGGCTCTACGGCGTTCTTGCTGCGTGAATTTAGTCATATTTTACGATACACTATCACAAATACTTTTTATTATGAGATAAAATGGTATTTTAACATTCCATGTGTTAAAGGCAACATGTGCTACCTAATAAACTACAGATTTTGAGGAAAATGTTTCTTCAATAACTTTTTTTATTCCGTTCCGACTTCAACGATGCTGCAACACACAAAAAAGAGAGAAATAACAATACTGAAGGGCTGAATGGGTTTATTCATTTTAGAGAAATGCATATATGCAGTGGCTAACCTTATTACAATATACACATTTTTCTTACAAAAAGGACAAAATGTTACGAATAATTTTACTTAAACACAGTCATCCTCTGTATACACATGCATCCCAGCCCAGCCTCAACCTACCCCATGTACAAATTGATCTTGTCACAGATAAAAATATGACTTAGCTGTGACATGGCTTCGCGCTGTTAAAATAAATCACGCAAGTCAAAAACCCATGGGCGATGAATCAATTTGTAAAATTCAACAAGGGTATTTCTTAGCATGCTTGTAAATTATGTCTTCCACATCTAACGTCATGTCCCTTTGGATCCGCTAATGGTGCATAACATATGCATACACTTTCTGTTGACTGATATTTGGCGAGCCACTGGGGACTGCATGATGTTGAAATAAACAATAAATCTCTTTGCAGGCGGTTTTTCAGGTAGCGGGATCTGACTTTAATTGCATGTCTGGGTTCATTAGATGGTCAGTGGGCTATTCAATGCTATTCAAGACTTTGCACCGACCATTCATAGCGATGAATATGTAAACTGAGGGGTGGATTCAAGACGTATTTAAAAGTATTGACCAGCATTATTTAACGTTCTTACTGTGAGCATACCGTGCAGTTTGGTATCATAATTGTGGAAACTCGAAGTAATAAGCTAGTGAGTGTTTGTACTAAGTTTGTATTTACATAAGGTGTGCGGAAGTTCTTTATTTTTTAACGAGTCGCTAAATGTTAAATACCTCATTTAACACCAGCAGATATTTAGCATGAACATGCCTAAAGTTTCCGAGTGACATGAAAAGTAAGTGTGCACACGATGGAATAAAAGTCATACAAAATCATTTACAACGGAGTACATATCTAATCTCTTATTCACGCTAAAAATGTTTAGTAGCCAGGCCGCAGTTTAGTATACGTCTTGCTTGCATATGAACTACATTTGAAGCACCTTGCAAAACTAATTAGCAGGAAGTTATCTGAAAAAAAATATTTAGAAAAAAATAATCATCGGCGTTCATATCTGCAACTCGAGGCGTATCAAAGAGTGTGGAAGATGTTTAGAGATATGGACACATTTTCCAGCGAACAGAATAAGCTTCGATTCATTCGAACTGTTTGCATTTTGGTATGCATTTTTATGGATACAAAAGTAATTGGTGGTTTAGATATCTGGTACCCCTGAGAACGAAGAATTATTAACTCGTATAGCGAGACTTTACGAGATTATTAAATTGTCAATAAACTGTCGAAACTGTAAAAGACCGACACGTTAGACTCTAAATCCATTTCGTTTTCAATAAAATGCACCATAAAGTAGGTGAGTTTTCGTCTTCTGGAAACTATTAAGCATAGCGTGAGAACTCGTTTCTTAAAATTCAGCAGGGAAATGAAAAAGGTGGAAAATATGTTATTGGAACTTGAGAAAACATTGTTGTTTCCTGGACGTCAAATCAAAGGAACGCTGACGTTTGTGGCGTCATCTGCGGTTCGAATCTTAGGTAATACGTTGCACTTATTCTTATTCAGCTTATTTTCGCTTTTCTATTTTCTGCTTATCTTTTTTTTTAATGTCAGTAGCACAAACATTCTATTTTCGAAATATATTATGTTTCAGTTTTGTCACCAACGTCCGTTTTATTATGTGTGCTCCTCTCATTACGTTTATCTGCATCATTCTTTTGGCAAACATATATTTGCCCTACTCTCTCGCAAATACGCAATATTCAATCTTGATTTCCGATGGCAATATTTTGTTATGCCAACTCAGACAGTCATATATATTTTCTTCAAAATGAATAAAATCTCATTTACGCCATAAGCTTTATTGGCGTAATGTCTTTGAGGGCATCCAACTTAGATAGATAAATTGAACATTTTAGTTAAAATGCCAATCACAAGGGTCATATAAAAGAGCTCAAGATAGAAACTTATTATCGTTTTCAGCACAATACACGTGCCAATTGAATTATGTTGCATTGCGCGCTCGTGTCCTAAGCACGTGCAACATTATATCCAATAAGGCAGATACAAGTTGTAGAGTTGATGTCGTGTTTAATATTTAAATCATGGACATATCTTGCTTAAGGTATTAAAACAGACACTGTATTTTGTGGGCGTATTTGTATTTTGTATAACTTTTCAGTTTTTGGCTGATGCTTTTAACACGTTAACACTCAAATTACACTGTATATACCTCGAACCATATGCATATTTTCTCCACGAACCATCGATGGTTTGTTAGTGTTCTGCTAGAAAAACGATGCGGTTAGATGACATTATCTCAGGCGGTCTGCAAAACAAATAATTAAGATATAGATAAGTGTTCTGTAGATACTCCAGGCCCAATAATAAAATCAATATTTGACATAAGCTTTCTGTTTTCTCAACGTGTATTTGCCTTTCTCTAGTAGCTATGTATATTATGTCACTAGGAAATATGAAACATTGATATAATTGCCAGGCTAAATATATAACATTACAATAAAAACTACCAAATTAATATTAACATATATGAATATAGAAATTTAATAAATAATGAAATATTACAATTCTAAGACTGCTCGACTTTTGATACTTTGTACCGATGTTTGCAATGAGATTCGTAATACAAAAACCTGTCAGAGAAAATATTAAGGGTTACACAGTATTGTTAAGATTGTGCGAGACAATAACGAGCGTATTATTGTGGGTGATTTATATTTATTCGTGTATGTGACTCAGAAAAAACAATGATTAATATTGCAGTTTGCATTAGAATCATGTTAATGTTATACTTGTTTATTTTTCAGAACGCAGGCCAGTAAGTCACTGCAGGCTTAATTTGCTGAAATCAGTTTACCTTCACACATTGTTTTTCTTAACGTCTAGTTTTGTGCTGTGTGTTTAACCCATTATGCCTAGTGGACTCTCCCATCCTTCGTAATTGGATCAATTTATTTCCAAAATTAGGGATGTCTAGTATATTTATTTCTATATTTAGAATATTTCGTACAATAAAATTTCTTTAAACAAACAGCGCAGACCCTAATGAGACGCCGCATCATGAGGCGTCTCATCTGGGTCTACGCTGTTTGCCAAGGCCTTTTTTCTAGACGCTAGGCATAAATGGGTTAAATAGGCACGTCAATTGTTAAAATATGTTTGAAATGGAAAATATATACTTTTTAAGCTTAAAATGTGGTTGTATCTTCAAAAATCACGTTTGCCTGGTATCACCAATGTAAATATCTCTTTAATACTAAAATACGATAATTAAAATATATTTTGCCTGCTACAAACATGCATCATATACGTGTGTAAATATATGTAATTATATTAACATTTACCTATTATTAATTTGGATAACAATGTTTAGCAGCATAAAAAGCCGGCATTTAAGTGCTTCTCATTTCTCTGTGTAAAACGTGAACACAATGTTTCCTTCTCATCCAATCGCTATACATGAATACTACTGCCTAACATATCTTAACTTAAGATAAGTTGAAACTTAAAAGTATTATATGCAAAATACTGCAATCGGGTAGCTAACTCTGCTGATTTGCATGAACAGACCTTACTATGAAATCCGATATCCACTATCTCGTGGTGCGTTAAGGCCATTAGTAAACAAAAAGGAGCCATGTGCTTCAACTCTTCCGCTTGGACATGACAAGTGTTGGTTAATGTTACCTTGGAGAATTGAAAGCGACCGAGTATTACTATTGGGATCGGTGTTGTAAAGAAAATACTGAACGAGCCCGGCACAGTATGGGACAGAAAACGATAACTTGAGATGTGTCGAAGAAACAGATTTAAGGTTTCATAGCATAATATATTTGAATTTTTTAACATTAAAAGCGTTTGATTGTAATGCTCAAGGACGGTACTATTATGAATGTCTTTCTTGAATTCGTTAAAATGTTAACAGCATTTGTTTCACAGCATAACATACAAATGCAGATACAATCGTCCCGATGTTTCAATCCGTCAAATTCGCGATTATAAGGGAAAACTTCGAAGCATACACAAATCTGGGGACAAGTCCCTTCAAATAACTGAATGTATGTATAAATACCAAACCCAGTCAACCGTAAAACTTTATACAAAACTCTAACTTATCCAAATTACGTTAATGGAGCATATGTTTGGTGCGCTAGAACACTATTATATTACATTTATACTTTTGTGCACTTGGTTTAAAATGGCATACGGTTCATTCTGAACTTACACATGATTAAATGCAATATCAAATATGCAGCTAATTTAAGGTTTTGCGATAAGCCTATGAACAGTAAATCACTACCACGTGACAACGGGCTTTTTAGAAAAGTCTCTGGGAATCATTTAAATTGATGAAGCTTTACATAAAACTCATAACAATCAAAGTTCATTAAGATAATGCACGGGTGTGTTTTTTTAATTGCGTGCAGAGCTATTTCAGAGCAGTATTTGAAAGTTGTTTGTGTAGTCGTTACTATGTTGGAAACTAGTAAATACCATCATATATGTTTATTTTTTGAGTCGCACAATAGTATATAGTTTATTTTAATTGTGGTGAACTGCTTGTTTCATGTAATGCTATGTAGTATGGCACTTGTAATTTCAAACTATGAATTGAAATGCAGTTTCACATAAGTTGAATACCACTTGTATGTTTGATATTTGAATATTTTATTATCCATTGAAAAGTGCTCCCCAAATCTCTGGCCATTTGTCTGTGACTCTAATATTCTTCTTGAACCTAAGCTTATGAACACCCTCGCTATGGTTCAAGTGCACTCTGTCTGTAAGTACAAACATCTGTAGCGCCTGGTGTTCGGTGCATTTCAGCTCATCGATTTGAGGATAAAACTCTTTAGAAAGGTCTATTTTCCCATAGCACAAAGAGGCTTTCGTTGTGTGGTTCGCGTTAAGAATCGCATCTGCTTCGGTTTTAAAGACAATACAGGAAACGACAACTTTCACGATAAACCTACATTTAATTTCCTGAAAACAAAGTTCAGTAACTGCAAAATATAAAGATAGACGAATCTTAATTTTTGTTTGATTTGCATAGTTGTCCACTTACCGTCCCAAGAAAGTTTAAATTGGCAAATACATGGACCAACGTAGGAGCAAAGTAACTTTTTGAATATGAATTGTATATTTTACAGAAAAGACTGCACCAGTCTAAGATACAACCTTCATTTGCTTGTGTGCTATGACTGTATACGTCAGTAGCGACAGTGCTAATTGTCTGATAATAAAAGTGTTGATGTACTGAATTAATGAGTGAAACAATTATTGGTGCTGATGTTTCGTAAATACTACGTACATAATTAGTATTCTAATTGCGAAAATGATTCAACTGAACACTTCTAGTCTCATACGTTTTAGTTAAATAACACTCAGAGTTATCTATAATAGTCTAATGTCTACATACACTCTCATTGTTGTCATGAACTACTTGAATAGGCTCATTAACACCGTTCAACCTAAAGAGATGAATGCTTTATTATTATTGTGGACTGTGAGCTACTTTCTAATCTCTAGCGACGAATAAATGGGCTTTACCTCCTAAAATAGAAAAGTATTGTTGTAATAAGCTCAAGTCATGGTTAAACGAATAATTCTTAATTGCGTACTCCTGAGACGCACGTGAATAATGACGTCATTTGATACAGAAATAAGATTTAAAGGGACTGTAAACCACGAATGACGAAAAAAGAAAAGTTCTAAAATACCGTATTGTTTTACAATTATTAGTTTATATTGATTAAAATACCACGACTGGTATATAACATTACTTGAAAAAAGTTATATTTTTTTATTTTTTACTTTATTTTTGTATTTATTTATTTTTACTGGGTATGTATACCATGTAACTACCAGTTAACTATAAATAACGCAAGTAGATTGATCATCATCGTCACGTGGTAAACCCAGGAATGCAAATTGTGCATGCGTAGTGAATTGTATATATTTTATTTATAAAATGATCAATCTACTTGCGTTATTTATAGTAGGTATATCGTTATGTCACCTATTTTCGCGATGTACTTTCGATTTCACATCGCGAAATTTTATTACCGAATATACTGAAAATATGAACTTTTTTCAAGTAATGTAATATACTAGTCGTGATATTTTAATCAATATAAACTAACAATTGTAAAAAAATACGGTATTTGAGAACTTTTTTCATCATTCGTGGTTTACAGTCCCTTTAGAGTCGACATTAAGCATTCAAACACTTATCCACAATTCGAATATGTGCCGTTTTAAATGACGAAACAATGTGTATAAGCGGAAAACTTGTATACAAATACAGAACAATATCATAACGTCTTCGATCATTGTAAACTATCTTTTGCAGAATCATAATAACTAAGTTATTAATATGGTTAATTAAAATATATGGAGTATATCAGTGTATACAATTTGTTGATTCTTCAGCATTATTATGTTCAGTGTTCATATTCAAAGCGTACAAAGTTTAAGTATATAAATGCGAGTACAGTACACAAAAAGGGTTCTTCGTGCATTTTCTCTGAACATGATGACTCCACTTAGCAAATGAGCTGTTTAATGACGGCTCTACAATAGCTTGGTACTGTTGCAATCAACAGAAGAAACGTCAGAACGGCGCTACATCAAAAGCTTTCAATTTGAATAAGGTACACATTACACGCCAGATGACAAACGTTTTATATCGCGTTATTCATTTAGTTTTTTTTAATGTATATGAGTAATGTCCTACAATAATATACATAATGGTGTGAAGTGGCTTTTAAAATGTAGCAAACATTTCAAATGTCAATCATATTATAACTATTATGCACCATTACCCATTAATGAAATTTGGATATCACATTTTTAGCGATTAAACTAGTTGATACAAACACAAAGGTGCATTGTAGTTTTTGATTTACTAAATACCAACTGGTTATGTTTGTGAAATTTCATGAATGTAATATGTACTTTCAAGAATGTGTGTGTGATATTTTGTGAAGGTCTAAAATCTGAAAAAAGCAAACTATATTCAATTGGCAAAATAAGTTAATAACTATTAAGGGACATTCATTGAAAAAAATGTGCTATCTATTTCCTATAATATACTTCTTGTACATAGACGTAAATGAACACATACCGACAATTCACACATCTTCATTCACAATATATATCTGAGTTAATCGATTAAAGTATTCATAAAGTGATGAATAGCAATAAACAATAAACACACATGCTATTCAATCTTGATATGTTTAATGTGTTATTGGTTCTCCATTCAATATTATTATTTAAATATTGCTCCGATATAGACTAAATATTAAAAGCACAAACATAATCATTTCAAGCTCGGTTACGCAGTGTATGTATCCACAAATATGCTAAACGTATTTGCATCGTCTTGGATCGTATTTCAATTACCAACTTAAAAAGCATCTTGTATTGTTTCCTAGTGATGCAACGTATTCGTTTTAATTATATTCTATATCATAAATTATATTGATGAAAATAAATCCACAAAGATCATATAGCACGAATGAAATTTCGAAAACTTACCTTTTAGTTTAACGTAGGCAAGTTCAGTTGTTAAAATTAATCGGGCATGTGTAATATGCACTTAAACTGATCAGAGAGTTCCAGGATAGCAGGGTATATTATCTTTGATAAACAGGGCGTGTATCAATGAATTGTCCGACAGGGCACTTGATAAATGTGTATAAGTTTTGAAAATGTAATGTCTTGAAAAATATTTGTGATGTGTTGGCAATGATATGTTCTTTAGTTGTTGAGCTTAAGTTTGTATATATGATAATAGATATTCTGAAATAAAGATGTAACATTTGTAATTTTTAATAACTGCGCCCTTGAAGTACAAACACTTTGATTCAGTGTTGAGGTTAATTTTATATCTAAGGTTTGAAATTTAAGGGAATTTTAATTTCGTTGAAGACAATCCAATTCGATGCATACCAAGTTCTTTCCGGCATGCGGGAATTTGGAAAAGAACGTTATTAAAACAATCTAGCATGCACTGCGTTGGTTACATTCTTTGATAACACTTTGCGGATATAAAAGGGGATTTAGGCAATATGAGTTTAACGGGAACGATGGATTCCACTGGAGTAAGGCTATTGTAGTATTTTGAAATGGTCAATTATTAGGCTATTGAAGTATTTTGAAATGGTCAATTTAAAGTTTGGATGATGTGAACGGTACAATTATTTACTAATTTGATAATGTCATCACATTGGAAATCTACGTAGGAATAATAACGCGTTTTCAATACATATATTATTGCTGTATGTGTACGTATTTGAACTGTTTGTATAATATTGTAAATTGAAAAAGGATACTTCTGAACGATGTACAAAATATAAATATCCAAATGACATAAGTAATCATCAAGGTTGCTGCAAACGTTGGTAGAATCTTTGTTTCTGTCCGTGTAAAAATAAAACCGAGAGCTATGTGTAGGTTAATGACTCCAAATTGCTTCTCGACACTTTCTCAGAATATTAATGTATCACTCGCATAACGCAGGACTCAAGTGAAAACATATTTGTACGCGTACTCTAAGTCTCGAAGTAATTAGGTTTTATATCCATATCATAACTAAGCAATATTTCTGACGAGTCTGATGGCGTAAATTGTATTGATTAGTCTCATGGATACATTTACTGTACGAGGTCATACGTTTCGATCATTTTCTTGAGTAACATTGTGGGAATACATTGAACGTTTTCTGTGTGACGGCCTTTCATATTTTTTTCAGTTATGTATAGGGCGATAGAGCGTTCAGGATATAAAGGGCATTTTAACGAATTATAAAAAGATTACCGTGCGCTTCAGTGCGAGCAACACAACATTAAGCAGATGAAGATGCAAACATGTAAGAGGAAAGTTATTGGGCCATATCAAGAGGAAATACTGAAAAGCTTTATAACAGCTTGTAAAATAAAGATTAATGGCATTAGTATTTTTTTTATCATACCACCACATTGATATCTGCTTGATATCCTGTTGCCTGATCTTTTTTATATCACGGTCAAAAGGAAGTTCATATATCAGTCATGTGTGGAGGCTACTAAGACTTAATTATAATGTTTTGTTTTATTGTAAAACTAAATCAGATTTATCAAAACAAACAATTTGATACCAAGAGGTATTACATTTAATCCACAAACAGCAACAAAAACAGAAAAAAACGTATTTTCTAAATATTAAGAATGAATAAGTACATGCTGATGACGTCATGTAACAAACGGACTACTTTTTTTGACACGCCTTCATATGCAAACATCAAAGGTCAAAGGTTATGTCAAAAATTCAGCACTAAATATAAACAGACCAAAAAATAAAACAAACAATAAAAAAGTAGTAAAAAATATTAAAAATAAAATAGTAACACACTTCACAATAAAACCAATTGTAATATGCATTAAAAAATGAATTAATTTTAAATAATATATTATTATTAAGGTTACAAATATGATTTGTCGTCTGCTACAGTTTGCCACAGGAATTGTGTTTGATAAATCTAGGCTAGTTAAAAGCTAATTTCTTTTCAAAATAAGGACTTAAACATAAAAACATATATTAATANTGCGCTATATTATTATTATTTTAGGAAACAAGCCTAAAGCGGCTGCCGCATTATCAGACGAAGAGATTCAAAAACTCTACACAGAAAACATTCTGGGTGCAACAACGCCAAAATCACTCCTAAATACCATTTGGTTGAACAACTCCCTGCATTTCGGCCTACGAGGAACCCACGAGCAGTACAATTTAAGGTTAGTTAAATTATGAAATGACAGACTTTCAGTGCTAAAAATGAGAGTCTAAAATTTGATAAATTTTTGGGAATCATTGCATAATTGAAATCCCGTATTAAACCAGATTAATCATTTGCTTAACCTCCAACATCTTGAATTTTACATGAACGGCACTGAATACTTACTTCAATATAATGAAACAACTTCTGATAATTAAACACATTTTTTTAAGATGGGGTGATGTCAAACTGAAGACAGATGCTTCAGGAAATGAATTTCTGGAATTCAATGAACGACAGACTAAGAACCGCACTGGCGCAAATGCATCAGATGCCAGAAAAATTCATCCGAAGATGTTTGCCTCTCCAGAGTTAGGAAATAGGGACCCTATTTACATTTACAAACAGTATAGTGATAAAAGGCCACCCGGCTTCAGCACTGATGATAGCCCATTCTACCTGGCAACAAGAACCTTGCCCTTAACTGACATTTCTGATCAGTGGTTCCTACGGCAGAAACTTGGTGAAAAATTGCCAAGATGTTGAAAACTATGGCAATCGAGGCCGGTTTTGACAAAACCAAAAATATCATTAACCATTCCGCTAGAAAACACCTTGTTCAAAAATTAAGGGATTCCAATATCGCACCCACTGAAATCATGCAAATAACAGGACACAAAAACGTCCAGTCAATAATAAATTACAGCGAAGTTTCCGAACAAACACATAAAAGATGTTCAAACCTTTTAGCATCATGTTCTACTGCAACTCCATCTCAGGCATCTGGTTCATGCACTTCTGTCAACGCTTCCGAAATGAACATTTCTCTCCCCACCCACCCTGCACAAGCACAGCTTCCTGGCCAAAATCCAATACATGGCATGTTTTTTGGAGCTGTACTTAACGTGCAGAACCTCAATATTTACGCACAACCACCACAGTAAACCAAATGCGCAGTACATATTCCGAATTCTAATAAAAACATAATTCATTTCTTTACACGTGTTGACACACTGCGAAGACGTGAGCGACTGCACTTGCCTTGACATGTTACATTTGCGTTTTAAGTTTTTCCTTTAAAATGTATAATATATGTTTTCATTTTGTGTAATAAAGTATTGCTGCTTAAAGTTGTGTTGCAGAATTAAAGAAGACAGAGAAAGAAACAGCGTTATTAAATTACATTAAATGGCGCTTCTTTTCGTGTTGAGGAACAATGCTATTTTTAGAACGATTCATACGCGATAAACAAATGCAGCGGCTGCAGGGCGTAGCGATGAATTTTTAGTATTTCTTGAAAAACGGGGTGAGTGGTGTCAGTGGTATGATAAACAGAAAAACAGGTTATTGCCTGATCGTTTTGTAATATATCAGGCTCGGAACGAATAAAATAACGGCTCGGCAAAGCCTCGCTAAGCCTCGCCTGATATATTACAAAACGATCAGGCAGTAACCTGTTATTCTCTATATATCAGTCATTTTGAGACAAGAAACATTTCATTGTCATTTCATAGTAAAACATTCGAAATCAAACATTCAAAGGACAATGTGAAAATATGCAAGCAACGTTTGATATAATACAATATTGAAACAAATTGAGGGTAGCTCTATGCGCGAAACTGACATTGTGTATTAAAACAGTTGACGATAATAACAAAAGCTATAGCATAGACGATATAGACTATTTGGTTGTAACAAAACATCAGTTATGAAGGCGGGAAATGTGGTACAGGAATTTTCGCTGTCCCTGTGTACAAGGACGGCTGGTGTTACCTGTCCCGTTTATCTGGCAGGGGACGCAGTTGTGAGCACTCTACACTTGGACGTTCTGCAACATCTGTCTCTTACACGTACGTTTGGTCATTTAAGATGTGCCTTGTTAATTCACTGGTGTAACTATTTGATGTGTATTCGTGAAACTGACTAAGATTTGTAAATTAATTTATGCGTCAATGAATAAATAATTAATTAAACTTCATTATATTGTCATTACTTTGCCTCGTAGTATGATGACATTTTATGGATCATGGCGAACATTTTAAGAAAGTGTTATTTTCTGCGTTTTTTCTCATTGTTCTAAAGGTTCAACCAGAAGTTACGAACTATCGAATCATGAATTTCAATGTTAGTTATTTTGATAGAAATGATCAGCTTGTTATTGTAAATCAATATGCATTCGCGCAAATCAGACGAGTGTCGCGCAAATCAGACGAGTGTTTCACGTGTTCATTTCAGTTTTATACACAGGTATTGCCATAGAACAACTTTTCCAACATTGCTGTCCGAGTATTTAATTAAGGAATGAACTTCGAACTGGGTAACTGTAATTCGAATGTTCCATAAACTAATGACACGTTGCCCATATAGGATGCTACTAACTCTTTTATCAGATAAATTGACTAATAAAACAATGAAAATAGAAAAAATACTATTAGACAGTTTTTACATGCGAAATTTACCTGAACATTTACATAAATAAGCCGCCGTATATGATCATACTTTGAACAATTTATCTGAAAATGTTTAATTTAATACATACACTTAATCGAAGTCATGCTTTTCCTTTTTTCGTTTGAGTTAGGTAAGTACTTAGAATGTACTTTATCATTTTAATTATTCAATTGAACTGTTTTTCACACAACGAAAAACTAAAACGCACCACGTTGAAAGTGTGGACACCTTTGTATTTATAAAAGTTGTTATTGAATCATGGTAAATACAAAATGTTTTGGTATTGTGTTCAATATTTGTGTGTGAACTAGCACCCGTATAACTCAATTACTACGAGTCCCATGCTTTATAACTTGTGTCGGATATTAATTTTAAATACCCACTTAACGTAATTATTTTAATTTGATTCAATCTGAATTGCATCCGACATCCGTCTCCTGAATCAAACTGTTCATAGATTGTTTCAAAATCAGCATGTAAACCACCGTCATGTTATTATTATGATGTGCGAAAATATTGCATAAACATTTTGCATAATTAGTGTTATTACATTCTAGACAAAGAATTTGTTCACTTTTTCCTTACCTGGAATTAGCGCATACTTTTTATTTAACGAACTTTGTATTTTGTATCATTTGAAAGTGTACACACTGTTTAAAATGCTAATAATGCCGTTAAAACCTCGTTTTGGAACCATAATTTCAGGCATAAATAAATCCGTAATAAATCTTACCTGTTATCTCGCTTGGTGAACCGTTAAACATACAAGCTGTGTACTGTGTGAAAGACGATATGGGTACCCCCATCCCCCCACTCCCCTCTGAGGCGATTCTCTGTCCAGGTGTTCACACGAGAATACCAGCTGAGGTCTAAACAGAGATTTATTGATTTAATACCACATGTTTGGCTTAAAAATTGCCAATAGACACACAACTCATTGGCTTTTCGACTGATGAAAACTGGTACGCAACTAGATATCTTGCGAACACAGTTTGTTAACATAATAATGATAACATACATTATTTAGTTTTAGCAGTCATGCCCATCAAATAATTATTTGTTACTATACACAATTTCGATGAAAATTTATCGATTGCTGAATGTTTGCCATATGCTTTTAGCTCATTGGATATTAATTATGTAGTGCCTTTTCTTCATCATGTTTCATAATCAATCATCTGATTTATAAACGTGCCTGAACATGCATTTTTAAAACCACTCGTACCGATCGTTAACAGGCGTCCCCCACGCTGGGTTCTCAATCAGTTGAACCATATTTACATAATGATCAATAGTTCATTTTTTCTGATGGCTTCAATAAATCCATTGGCCTTAAGCCCAGTGACATTTACATCGCTTTAGGTGATTGGATTAGCACGTACATGTATTGTCAAAGGAGAAGATAAAAATAAATTTAATTCCGCTGGCACTAAACTCAAACGAAAGAATCTCAAAGATAATATGATTATTTAAATTGATTTATACTAGGGATGGAAGTTAATAGCTAAATTGATATTCGAATTTTCGGTTGTTAAAATATTCGAATATTCGATCGTCCGGTATTCATTATATATGGACACAGTCTATGTACATAATATATGCTTGGTGACTTTTGATATGATGTGATACCAGCCAAGTGTGATATGGCGTATGAAAAGGCGATGCATTTTTTTAAATTCTATCTCATCTTTTCCGTTAAGTTATACATACATTCTTATAATTATAATGGCCAGTATAAATAACGATAAGAAAAATTAAAAGGTAGCCCAACAGTTTCAGTGCAAATTATGACTTTAGAAAAGAAATTGTGTGAAGCATATTCCCTGCTATGTTTAATAAATACGGCTTATGATATAAAAAATATGAGCGTTTCTTTTACAGTGCCACCAGGTACATTTTCAATATAAAAAAACTATTAAAATGCAATATAAAATGTGCAGTTAATGTCTGGTTTTGACATACGCGATAGTTTAGTAAATCACTGTCACGCGATAACAGGAATTTTTAGAACAGTATCTGTGTAGTGCACCAATTAGATGAATGCGATTTACTATTATCGGGTATTGATATGTAACGTTGTTAGCATTGCCTCTAAATTACCAGAGCAGTACGAATTTATTATCCAGGTAGTTATTGTTCAATTTGGTAAGCTTCATTTTGGCTTATTTAACATACTTACAACGTTAAAACATTCCTGCAAAAGTCTTTCTTTTCCAGGCTTTTTTGCATCAACAATTGGCTTGGATTCACTGAACCTTTGTTGGTCGCTGCATAGTGAAAAATGTTGAATACTATCAGAACGTTCCGCTTTTGGTTTTGTCAGAGTTTCAGAACTTCTGATTTAGTTAAATTTGGTAAGCTTCATTTTGGCTTATTAAACATACTTACAGCGTTAAAACATTCCTGCAAAAGTCTTTCTTTTCCAGGCTATTTTGGATCAACGATTGGCTTGGATTCAGTGAACCTTTGTTGGTCGCTGCATAGTGAAAAATGTTGAATACTATCAGAACGTTTCGCTTTTGGTTTTGTCAGGGTTTTAGAACTCCTGTTTTCTAAAATTAGTATTTTCATGTGGCGGTTCAAGGTGGGCGGGGGCGAACGCTTCGATCATTTTAAATTGCACTTGCAATATACTTACCTTATATGATGTAATGCAGGTTACAATACATATTAAGTTTAAAATTTATTTTGTACTTGATAATAATATGACGCTGTTGTGATCTATTATGTCACTGTTTAAAAAAATCATGCGAGAAAACTATGTAGTTACATGTCTTTAAATTATAATTTATAAACGAATTCGAAATAACATTCCACAAATGGTAATCTTTGACACAAATACCAGTAAGCAATCGGTAAGATCACACACGTTTCCAATTAGAGGTTTGTCTTCATCACTCGTTATACTGTCGTCCCTATATTTAGTAACAGCACAATCAGGATGGATATTTCGGACGGTCAGTCTGTTAGGACTGTTTAATAATTGCTACTACTGATGAACTTTTAATGTTAATCTTAAATAAATTGATATTTCGGTAGCAAATTTTGTGTGTGTATTGTTGTCCTAATCTCTCAATTAATGCGGGCTTGGACATGTTATGAAGTTAAATCTAACTATAAAATATATTTGATAAAGTCTTTTATCATTCACTCGTTATTACCATATGTATCTCAAATCAGTCAATAAAACACTTTTTTGTCATTATTTATGCATTATTTAATTCAGAAAACCTGCCTCTCTTGTGACTAAAGATTTTATGTTTTGTTTTTGTTCATCGTGTAGCCTCAAAAATATAAGAAATTCAAGAAATTAGTATGTGTCTTTGTTGACATAGCTCCGTGTTTTTTTTATCAGAAACCCAATCTACCTTTTCCCTGGACTTTGAAATTAAAGTTTTATATCAATTTTTGGTTTCAAGGAATCTTCTGTTTTATCTTTTCATATATAACACTTAACAGGTTCCATGATTGCAAGATTTATACCACCACCTTCAATGTTTCTCCGTAATCGGCAACCGGGAGCCTGGCTGATATTTGCTCATTTCTAAAAATAGTAACAATAGCCACTTTATAAAAATGCTATACAAAACATCCGTATTGAAGCACTGAATTCCTATATTAACTCTATACATGTATTTCGAATTTTTACTATGACAATAGAGCAGTTTTAACATGTTTAAAGACAACAAATACGTTTTCCTTCCAGCACGGACATTTCCCCAAATTGCAAACCTCTGTTGAGCTTGGTGTTCAGTGGATGTGTCGCTCCTTATTTCGAACAGTAAAACCACCTGAAAAGTTGTTATTTCATCAGAACATATTATAGGCAACCTCGTAAACGACATTGTGTTGTATGAGCATGTAGCACGAGAATAAAATAAATGATAATTATGTGTTCATGTGCGCAACAATAGTACTATCTCATCCTCGTCACTTTCATATGTATTCGTTATAATTCTTGTATAACAATTATTTATTTTGCCAAGACATGACTCGTTAGACGAATCCTTTCTTAACGGCTATTTTTCCGAGTACCATGTTCAAGTTTTAAGTGCATCTCTATTAATGTAAAATACAACAACTAAACATGTACATATTAAAAAAAGAACATTTTCATTTACCGTTTCCACCTGTGTTTTGTTTCGCCCCGTGTTCATCAATCGAGATAATGATGTATGCGAATGAATAATCTGCATTGAATCACTAGATTATGCGGAAGAAATGTTGTGTGTTTTCTCTTTTTTACCACGGTAGTTTTGTTCAGTTGTGTACCACTCTTAAATATGTGTGTTGGATAATTCATCTTAAATGTCTTTTAAATAGAATTGTATATCCATGGTAAGCATTTTTAGCATAAAACGGTAGTGTTTGGTATCGTATTTATTAGCTTACTCTCAATTACTTTGAGAATGTGTGTCCTCAAAGAAAAAAACAAACATATTAAAGCGTTATATTTAATTGAGTTGTAACATGATAAATAAAGCATTTGTTTATTCGGATTTGTTTTTAATGTTCATGCATTGTAATTAATTCTGAACAACGTTCAATCTTGATTCAGTGCCTTAATACTTTGACCCAAGTTTGATCTATATTGTCATTTGAGCTTTGTAGTGATCGTTCAATTTGATGTGTTCAAAGATGTTTGTTCAATTAATTAAAAAAAAAACACCTTCCGATTTTGTCATGTTCATGCTATTGGAGATGCATTATCTTCTACATTCGATAGTATGGGTTAAATTTACATAAACCTTGTCAAGGTTTTGTGTTACAGAAAAACAACAGCGGCAGCATATTCATTAAGTTTTATACACAACTGTTCTTTGGGACACGACAAAAAGATAACATGTTCGTCGGATTCGCTGCACCTAAAAATAAAACTGATTGTTTTATTGCGCATACATCTGTCCATTTTGCCCTGTATACGCCTGTTGGCAAAAGATGAGGGTTTTTGTTTTCAAATAATGTATGTTAAGTTTATAATATTAAACGACACAGACTGTTTATCATCGGCGTTTTAACAATAAACAATAACAGTCAAGGACAAACCCTGGATGTATTGTACTAAAAGGCAATTATTGGCAATTCATATCATTTTAAATGCAGAAATGTTCAATACATATAGAACAAAAATTGTTCTACGCTTGTCTTAATTGTTTGAAAAATGTAATAACAGTTTTATTTTTCAATTCGCTCGCTCCAATTTTTTCGCGAACGAATGCCTTCACACAACTTAGCAATGTGTTGTGGCCTTATATTCGTATGTGTTTTATATTTTATTTCTCTTTCATTATATTTATCAAGAACGTTCCCCAAAGACCAAATTTTACATAGTAATAGCACGGGATTTCAATTAGGTGTCTGTTAGCTTAACATTTGCCAGTTGAGTTGTATACATTAATCGGGCATGTGTTTTATGGAGACGGTTGATCACGAAAAAAGTTCAGTGTTCATTATATCTGGGTATATAGGCTGTGATAAAGATGGCCTGTTGATAAATTAACTGTCCGAACATATGCTGGATAACATATATTGGCGTTTAACATATTCATAGGTCTAGTTAGTGGTTTGAGTGTTGGCCAGTACCCGTGTGGAGTTATTTGTTTATTCGTATTCGTATAACATATACTCTAAAATTAAGGTGTTGCCTCTATCGTTGTTATTAGATTTTAATAAAAGAGTCTTTGATGTATGAACCAAGAACACGTGGATTCAACGATCGGATTAATTTTATTTCTTAAGTTTGAAGTCTAAAGGAATTTTAATTTCCTGGAAGACAATCTAATTCAGCGATGCTAAGAACATTCCCTTATCTGTGTATTAAGACAGAAAATGTAATTGAAAAAATCTGGAATGTAAATGCAATTGGTTGCGTTCGGTGATAAAACTTGAAGGATATGATAGGTTATTAAAACCCTGAAATGCAGTTGCATAGAACGATGCATTCCACTGGAGATATAATAGTATGGTATTTTAAAAATTGGCAATCGGCAATTTACGTTATGTGAATGATAAACATGCCTCTTATATGGCGCAATAACATTCCGAAATTATAAAGAGATCATTATGCTTTATGCGTAGGCTATTGTGTCATAGAAAGTGTAAAAACAAGTTCCAAATATATTGTTAGAGCAAGAAATGTGTATGGTGTATGCCTTAAGCAACGATCTTCTGAACATTTTACGCAGAGGACACTTTCATCAAGTAGATCATCGAGTTTGCTACAAACTATTAGACAACCTTTGTTACTCGTCTCTGTAATATGACAAATGAGAACTTTCAATGAAAAACTTTCGTAACCGAATCTACAAGTAACATTGTCATTAGAACACAGTTCGATGCTAAATTATTTCATTTTTTTTAATTTATGTATATTTATTTGAGTAAAGCGTTTACCTTTTTATTGATTGCATTTTGAATTGTTTTGTCATTATAGACATCACAGTGGCAAATGATAATGTTTCATAAGATGAAAATAACGTAGTATTACTAAATGTTGATACTTCAGTCAAAAGTGTACGAACAAAATTGATTAGCTTCATAAATCTTATCGCTTGGTGAACTGTAGAACATACGATTTATTTACTGTTTGACACACGAGATGCCTGTCGGTATGTAAGGAGTCTCGTATGAGCAGACCAGCTGTAATATAAGACAGAGATGAATCGGTTTTACTGAACACCATGTCTGCAGTGAACAGATGCAATAAACGTTCTTACGACTCACAGTTTAGACTACCAAGCTAGCCCTCTGGGAAACGTTTATAAAACACAGTTGGTTTTCTTATCATTTCTAAAAATCAACGAATTTTTCAATTAAATGCATTCATGCCTTGATTATCAAATATTGTTAATAGGTCACTTTGGTGAATTAGATTTCCCTACTCGTCTATTTATGATAATGTATGAAAATATTTATCATATTCGGTTTTTGTTCCATTACACTTGTATATATTTATTTAAATACCATACCAACATTCTTCAATACGTATTTTTAGCTCACCAGAGCACAAAGTGCTCATTGTGAGCTATTGTGATCGCATTTTGTCCGTCGTCCGTCGTGCGTCGTACGTCGTGCGCCGTCAACATTTACCTTGTTAACACTCTAGAGGCCACATTTATTTCCAATTTTCATGAAACTTGGTCAGAACATGTGTCCCAATAATATCTTGGACGAGTTTGAAAATGGTTCCGGTTAGTTGAAAAACATGGCTGCCAGGGGGCGTGGCAGTTTTCCTTATATGGCTTTAGTAAAACCTTGTTAAAACTCTAGAAGTCACATTTTTAGTCCGATCTTCATGAAACTTGGTAAGAACATGTGTATAATATCTTGGACGAGTTTGAAAATGGTTTCGGTTGGATGAAAAACAATCTTCATAAAACTTGGTCAGAACATTTGTCCCAATGAAATCTTGGCAGAAACTGGGTCATATGAGCTCAAAACTAGTTCACTAGGTCAGCTTGCATTTTTTTCAGAATAGTCCAGTTCCTTTGGCTCTCAGGTGAGCGCCTTAGGGTCTGATGGCCCTCTTGTTTTACATACATGTTTGTCGATTTATAACTTGCATCTCTCACATAGCATGCTGCATTTGCTCTGGGTTTATAGAACGGTAAACTCAAGAAATCTGATAAATTCGCCCGATAAGCCCAGCGGTGTTTACGGTAGCGGTGTGGTTTATTCGTGTTCAAGTTCATGGGATGGCAAATCAGAAGATATAAAGTATGAATAATTGATTTACAAGCCCTACACTGTTTCACTGAGAAAGGCTGGAAGGCAAATAAAAAAAATCATGTTCACAGTATGGGTGCACGTAAGAAACTAATGTTTATGTTGTCGGATTTGTTCAGCTTCGACAACATTCGGGTAAGCAAAGACCGCATAAAACCTATTTGTAATATTAAACTATAATTAACAATGTTGTATTTAATTGCATAGCTTATGGTTTGTTAAGTGGATCTGATGTCTCTGTGCCTGATGCTGCACTATGTGATTGTGAGGATCCTGTATATGTATATAAGTTTATTAATAAAACATCTAAATACAATGTTATTGGTCATATACAAATGATATATGATATGATCAATACCATTGTACCAATTACGTTTTGGTTGTGCTTACACAAATTAGCACATAGGAACCATATAAAAACGCATAATAATATTGTATATTTTTTGAAGCAAATACACATTGATATAATATAAAAAGTAATTTAGTATACATTACGATCTTTTTTTTTTAACGGGAACAAGAAACGTTTAACACATTTGATTATTAATTCTTAAATAATTAACTTAATTGTACTTTAATTCCAGCCATTAACAGTTAATGTCAGTTACTTTACCTGTTGCATAACACTTATTGTACGTCTCAAACCCTGATATCAATAAATCTAAGGATTGCATTGCAATCGAGCTAGAATAATTAGGTTTAAAGGGACTGTAAACCATGAATGACGAAAAAAGAAAAGTTCCAAAATACCTTATTTTTTACAATTATTAGTTTATATTGATTAAAATATCACGACTAGTATATTACATTACTTGAAAAAAAGTTCATAATTTCAGTATATTCGGTAATATAAGTACATCGCAAAAATAGGTGACATAACGATATACACACTATAAATAACGCAAGTACATTGATCATTTTATATATAAAATATATACATTTCACTACGCATGCACAATTTGCATTCCTGGGTTTAGCACGTGACGATGAATCATTTATTTTTGTATTTATTTATTTTTACTGGGTATGCATACCCAGTAAAACATAAATAAATACAAAAATAAATTAAAAATTAAAAAAAACAAACTTTTTTCAAGTAATGTTATATACCAGTCGTGATATTTTAATCAATATAAACTAATTATTGTAATCAAATACGGTATTTTAGAACTTTTCTTTTTTTTGTCATTCATGGTTTACAGTCCCTTTAAACTTATTAACGTTTAAATGCGAGTTTTTGCAACTAACGTGAACAAAACAAATGTACAATAAAATTATATTTCAACAAAATGACAGACATGGTGAATATTACAATTGCATATTGTTCACGCAAAAAGTATGTAGACATTCTTTAACATAAACTTACTTCATTGCAACCTTGGGGAATAAAAATAACCAATTTCAGTCTCATTTAATGGGAGATAAATAACCGGCATCTAATGGAAGATAAATAAAACGGCTGCCAAAATGTACAAAAATACCACCTTAGGATATATAATGAAAATATACGAGTAAAATACAAAAAAATGATTTCAATCAATACATTGTTCTTTATAAATGGAACTTTACCAGCAATGTAACAAAGCAACAAACAAACACAACAAATACAAATACAAATTAATAAAATTTAAAAAAGTATCCAATTTCGATTCCACTCAAGACGGTTCAAACACATGCGGCCTAATTATTATTACTATTGGCAGGGCATTTGCAGCCTCTACAAAATCAACGGCACAGTTATTGCCATCAAACATGGCGCTGTAATGTTGATTTTGAAACCCAATTACTTGGCAGCAATTAACAAATAACATAGGTATAAAAAGTCTTCAAACTAACTAACATGAAAAGAATTTTAACGCATTAAAAAACAACAAGAAAATGCGTTTGCTTTCGGGATAAAACCGTAAAATATTTTGTCAGTTAAGTGTTTGTGAAAATATTTATTGTGTTACCTGTAAACAATTAACAAATATATCTCACTGTAATGCCCCTAAAGCAAACCACTATCCACTATACATTCGATGTACGTATTTTAAATACTGGCATTGCATGAACTCTGGTGTAGTATTTATAAGCATACCGTAATATCTATCCTTTGAATAACTGGTGTCTAACATTATTTTCCGAAAACAATACTGATGATTTTTTTTATAATATGTCAACATAATTATAATAGTATGTGTATACACAGATGTATTATGAACATACACGTGTGAAAGTATCAAGATTATATGTTTTAGGTGTAATCGTATTGACGCATTGTTATTTATTCTGAACTAAGTGCTAAGCGCGTCATCGAACCGGTTTAAAAAACTCAGTGTTAAGGTGATATCAGATGTTTAATCTTTATTGTAATTTGGATTCTATAGTGTTCCTTCACTTTGATGCGCTGACAAACACCTGTTTGCTTGACTAACGAAAAACCACCAGCCGTCTGTGTACTTCTGATGCTATTGGATCTGCATTTGTTTGTACATTCGATGAATCAGCAAAGTAAATACAATCAATGTAACGGCATGTTATAACATGAATGCTGTTATAATACATGCATAAATTCAACATCGGCCACGTACTAATCAAGTTGTATGCAAAACTGTACTTTACAGTTCAATATGTTTCGCATGTTATCGCTCTATCATTATATTGATTAATAGAAAAAAATCCGAATATCAAATACACAGTTCGAGGACATACCAAAGTACGTGCGAGTCAGTTTAACATTTGCCAGTTGAGTAGTATAAATTAATAGGGCATGTGTTTCATGGGAAGGGATGAACTCGAAAAGGTTCTGATCAAACAGTTTCTGAAAGGCGTGATGCATAAACTTTTTTGAACATGCTTTGTTCCTAAATTTAGTTCACGAACAGTACATATATATTTAATAAAATAAAAAAAAGACATTGATAGTTATGAATATTGTTTTGTCAGTAGATATATTATGTTGTGCGTATTTGATTTATTATGTTTGATGTCGAAAAATTGATAAAATATAATCTGAAATGAAGGTGTAACCTCGATTGTTGTAATGAGTTTATAATGAACGAGCCTTTGAAGCAAGAAGTTTAAACACCGGGATTCAATTGTTAAAGTTGATTTTATCTCGAAAGTTTATATTCAAACGGAACGTTCATATCGTGGCGGAAACCCCAATTTAAAACACGCCAAGTTCTGGTCGGCACGTGTGCGTTTTTAGAATAATATAATTAAAACAATCTGGCATGCACATGCAATTGGTTACGTTCTGTGATAACATTTAATTATATGTTGTGTGTGTTTGTTTCTATGCATTGATTATTATGAAATCCGTGTGATTTCATGGCGGGGAGTGTTAACGACGTTATACTAGTATATATATACGACGTTAATGTACGCGAAAGTTTATTATAACGTTGGCGCCAAATACTTTGACGCTGACGTCATTTATTGTTATTGTCGACTTAGGAAGATATAAGTTAAGTTTGAAATTGTTTTTAAGAGCGCCTTAGCGAGTATGGAAGGATATATGTTGGTAATTTCATTGTTGGTATTTATATTGTATTTGTATATCTGTATGTATTATTATTACGTGAGCGCGATTGTTTGAATTATTTTATTTACATAATATTTTAAATGTTTTGTATAATTAACTGTTTACATTAGCCACTATTCCTGTTGGTTCGGCCACCTACGCATTTAAACTCGCGCATGCGTACAATGAACGTGTGTACTATTGAAAAAATGTGAGCGATAAAACGAAAAATATTCGTTTTTCATAAAACAAAAACAAAATTCGTAAACAAACATGCGTAAAATCGATAAACTTACATTTTGGAGTTGACAGCAGGAAGTCAATATCTGCAGGACGTTTTCCTATAGGTTCGTGAATTTTCATTGGTCGAACGCACGCGCTGTACTGTGAGGCTCTGTAGGGGGAAATTGCTGCGACGAATGCAGTCTTTCATTTCTCTTTCATGTGATTACTTTATCCTCGTTAAATCATGAACTTATTAAATAAATTACGTATACAATATGAACATTGAACGCAGCCATGCGATATTATAAAACGAATTTAATAAACAATTATCGATCAACGATTTAATCGACTTAACAATTAATTAATGAAAGATATAACTTATAACTTATAAACCGTGCAAAAAAAATGTATTTTAACAACAGTGTGGGCAAAGGAAACTGTCTCCCCTTCTAAGCACCGATTTTGTGTGGCAGAAGGAAAGGTGCACCCAATGCCCACACTCGTCGCACTGCCCCCAATTAACGATCTTAATGTGTGGTTTCAAGTCCAGATTTGCTGGACTGAATTTGTTGCATACGCAACATGTCTCAGTATCGTCCGTGTCCGATTCGCTTTCTGAGTCGGCATCTCTGAATAGTTGAACATGTGTGACTTGTAAACCACTTGTTGACGGTCTTGGGCTTGTTATAACAAGGCGGTTTTGAGGTGGGACGGCATCGGTTCTCTTCTTCTGTGCATCGTAGGTCTCGACCTCTTGGATGTACGCATCACTTGTTATCATTTTTCCGCCAGGTTTTGGTTTGGGGTTCGTGGTCATCTTTTTTTGGCATTTGCACGACGTGTTTGTGGTTGGTGCCTCTGATTTCGATTGGAGATAATCGTCAACTGCCTGCTTGCCAGCTCGTACTGCCTTTATCTTCTGAAGCGGTGTCGAGTCTCGGAATGACTCGCATGGCATGAGCTTTTCTGAAGGCACCGCATTCTTGTTAAGTGGGTAAACACCGGCCTTCCTGAAGGCTGACACGATGTTCCAAGGGCTAAGTGCCTTCAGATATGCGCTGCATGCTATTCCACCAACTTCATACTTCGTAACCACTTTCCCGGGGTTGGCCTTCATGTACGAAGCACATTCGCTGTAGTAGAATCGCTTGAAGGGACCAAACACACCCACGTCAAGCGGTTGAAGGATATGGGAAGTATGAGCTGGCAGGCAGAACAGATGAATGTTTCTCTCCCGCGCCCATTTCATCACTTCGGTTGACGTGTGCGTTGTGTGCCCGTCAAGCAAAATGATGACTGGCTGATTAGCATTGCCCCTGTTAATGTATTTCAAGAAATGGTTTTCAATGTAATCCATGAAGGTCGATGTTGTAGACCAACCTGATTCCGACATCGTTACCTTAGCACCTGGCGTCAGGTCTTTCGACAGGTTTTCGTTCGTTCTCTTCCCTGTAGTTATGAAAGATACCAAAATATTTAGGAATGTATCATAATTATTGGTTGTAATAAAGTTTGTTAAATCTGACCCTATTTATTGTTTATAACATTTTAGTAATGAAAGCAATATTATGTTATAATGTCTTAACTATGNATACGATGCTGTCCGGTAATCTTGCGCAGTTAAGGGTCAAATGGTTTAAACACATGTTCTTTTATAAACTGACAACATAATATCTAAATGTATTATGAAAATAAGAAGTTTGTGTGCTTATTAACACAAAAATATCTGATTAATTCAGTGAAGAACTGTCCGATTTGATTTCAAAACAAACATGACTCACCTCATTTTCAAACTATCACAGTGTCCGGTAATCTTGCGCACTTGGTGTAATAAAATCATTCTTCCATAGTTTACAGAAAATATCAAAACTAGGTCATTGCGCATGCGGAGATCATACCAAATGTGGTTTGACAGAATGGCGGGAAATGATGACAATGTCGTCTGATGCGATATATTGTCAATGGCCAAAAAATACCATAACTGATCGGATTTTGTGCAATGAAATGCTAAATAACACGTTGGATTTATGAATTCTTAATTTAAAGTATGAAAACGCTAAAGACTGCAGGGATTTTTTTTATTCATTTCGAATTTATCGTAAGTAGGCCAGTGAAACTGCGGAGTGCGCAAGATTACCGGACGCGCAAGATTACCGGATTTACCTGTGTATGTATTATATTTGTTTGAGAGAATCGTCACAACGAATAAAATTTGAAGACGCATATCTCGTTTTCCTAATTGAAAGGCGGAGGTCATAACATAATGTATACAGTTCCTTTTTCCAGTATGATAACAAACACCTAATTAATGTATTGGTTATGTGTTCACGGAGTGTACCCTGTGACTCGTTTCATTAGAGCGTCCCGTAAACCCGTCAGGTAATAAATATGTTTAACAAGACATAAACCTTGTAACAAAACAACGTTTAAATCGACTTTCTTTAATATTGTTTTATTGTTCGTTATCTTTCGAACAAACAAAACTACAGATGCTCAACTCGCAAAGAACTTATTTAAAATTCGGTTCTCGACCCTTCGGTTCAACCATCTGAAAAACTAGGCCTACAAGTGTAAGTCTCTAAAAAGCTAAATGTTTCAATATTTGTATACCGGATATCCACGCATTTGAAAAAATGTAATCTTATCAAATAGTATCAATTGGAACCATCAATTTTGATCCCTTTTCTATACCAATTGGAGTTTCATTAAAATACGTATACTTTTATAGTTGATATGGTATATGATTTTCAAATTAAATTTAATTGGAAAGCTTGGTTTGTACCCGCAGATTGTGAGTTTTTCCACAAATCGACCACATTCCGAAGTAAGTCTATTGCGGGCTAAATGCAAAGATCGATAGATTAATTTCTTGTTTAACATGACCAAGTAACATTTCAAGAACAAGCTATGTTTATTGTTAAAAAGTAGTTCGGTTTTCCAGCAATAACACAAAAATTGCTATAACTACCTGTAAATACCAAGATTTGCATCGAAGTACACAATTTTCTCACTTCTCATTGAAATAAATGTTTCATATTCACTCAAAACAAACAAATATCCTCTATTTATCTAACATAACTAAACTTCTTTATAATATGTGTTATTAATAGAAGTTTATGATAGTAGATAGTACATATATATTGGCTTGAATTGTGAAAATTTTGGTACTTCAGCGTCTGTCGATATGGCCTCTTCAGTTACAGTAAATAGAATCAGATATGATTGTATGCTGAAAATAATTACTTTGGATAGCTTACTAATACTGCTTTCGTTCATACTCATTAGTTTATCACAAAATATGTTGCAAATTTTATGCACATTCTTCAATTTTTTTAAATTAAAACAACGTATTGGCTAAATTGGGTGATTTACTTCTGAAAAAAACGAATCATTCATGTTGCATTTATTTTATTTTTTTTCAAAGGGGGAAAACGGTAAATCTGTCTATTTATTGCTATTTTTGCTGTTTATAGTGTATCTATGAAAACTAAGTTCAAAATATTACTTAAATGATACTATTTTGAATGTTATGACACTTTGTTTTTAACCAACCAAAGTTCTACTTGGCTGAAACCACATACATTTTATGGCGCTCTTCCATAGATTACAAGTTATAAAAAATGAATAGAAAATATCTATAAAAGAATACTTATTTCATCTTGTTTAAACTTTAAACACCTTTACTGCATCTGTACACACCAACTGCATGCCCATATTTGGAAATCTGGATGAATTATGGAACTTTCATATACCCCAGGGGTGCAAATAAACTGGACAAAAGCCGAGCGTGGAGATGGTTTTGAATAAATCAGTATATTTTTTTAAAAAGCAATGGAAAGCCTACCTAAAAATGTGCATGTAGTTCAGTGAAATGATGCTGATTAAGAAAATAATACATTAAATTATATTTGGAAAGGTGCCCATTACAGTTGCGCTACCTTAATTTCACGGCAATTATGAAATATCATGTAATATTTGTGATTATCAGTACTTTTTGTTTATTTTCAGTTACATTAATTATACTATTAAGTACAAGAGAAAGAAATAGATTTTTATAGTAATGTACGTTGTATTACAGTTTTGTGGGACGTAGTGAATCAAGTTTTTGAAATTGACATGAGAACGCGTTTTATCTAATACGGATTCTTAATTGTTTTTTGGTGACAACGCTTAATAATGTAGGCTTTATTCGAGAAATAAAATATAATGATATATTTGGGTATGAAGAGTAACATTTCTTTATTTTTTCCTCTTTTTAATGTATTTCTAACCTCACTCCGAAATTCTATGTCCATTCAATGCGTAATCAAATTGGTGGTTATCTAATCATTTAAAGTTTGAACAAGTAGAACACCAAACAAATTAAATTTTTTAAGTAAGCCATACTGTCTTCTGCTGGTCTAAGCATCAGAACGTCCCTAGTTCAAATCCAGCTCAAGGCACTGGATTTTTCTGAGCAAACACTAATACCACGCTTGCTCAACGCCTTCAATGTGTTTAAATGGGTACCGTGGCTGCATATTGCGCCGATTGTTAACGGACGACTTATATCCCAGTGATCAGGGGGTTAAAGTGAAAGTCTGCAGAAGATTCACACGTCGTCATAGCAGACTATACACCCGATCTTTAACCTTTAACCTTTACGTGTTGCAGGTATAGCGATAACGGTGAAGGGGCGTGGCTATGTGCACTGGACGGACCAGCAGCTGCGAGGGCCGGGAACTCCCCGGTTCAAAGACACACACCATCATACCGCCAGCGAGGACTACTTCGAACGCACCCTCGTGCTGTGCGGGGACAGTGAGTAGCCAGTAGACGCCGAGCATATTTTGTATATGATTTAGCCTTGCTCTGTGAAAGGGGAGTTAAATACATGTGCGTAAAGTGTCGTCCCAGGCTAATCAGGGACGACACTTTCCGCTTTTGTTGTATTTTTGTTTGCAGTAAGACTCGTCTTGACGAAAACCCAGATTAGGCGTAAAGTGTCGTATCTGAGTAACCTGTGCGGAGTGCAAAGGCTAATCTGGGACGACACTTTACGCACATGCATTAAGCACAGATTGAACAGAACCAGACTCATATAATTCTAGTAATACAACTTATTATTAAATAAGTGTTTTTCTTAGTGTGCAAAGGGCAAGTACATTTAAAGTAAATTATTTATAATTTCTAAGTGTGAAAATGATAAGTACATGTACATTTAAAGTTTGATGACTGCTTGGAAGAAACAGAATGATACTTGCGGCTAATACACGTTTTTTTTCGAAAATAACTGAGCAGTGCTCACTAGCTGCGATCAGAATTATGTTGAATGCCATCAAGTGTTATCATATTAAGCTTATATTTTCATAAAATGTCGCGGAAAGGCAAAATTTAAAATGTAGGAACTTAATGACAGCATTTACTCATTTAATATTAAAGTATGTATCTCCTCTGACAGATATTGTAAATGTTGTAAATGAGTTTGATGTGATAAGTTGTGGAAAAGTATCAGTAAGATAAAAATTAGTATCATTTAGTGTGTTATAAAACTGTGTTTTAATATTTGAAAAAATCAAAAACGTTTCGTTAAAAATTAAAAATTGTGTTTAAATGTAAAAATACTCGAAGGTACACAATTAAAAATAAAACCACTTGTTAAATTTAAAAATATTGTCAACAGCATTAAATTGTAAATAAATCTGTGTTTTAAATCGGAAAAAACAACAACAGAATACACTATATAGACAATGTTTTGTTTTTGTGTCATAACCTTAATATCATCGATGGAAAAGGAGAAACAATTTATGCGTTCAGGATCAAACAAATTATCCCCCGTACCGTTGAGGACATAACACGTTACCACACCAAAAAAGCCTCTATATATTAATAACATTACAGCGGCTAACATTGGCACGGAGGAGCGCTGTGTGTTGCCGGCCGGCCGCTACTCTTACTCATTCCAGTGTCAACTTCCGACGCGTCTACCGTGCTCCTTCGAGAGCGAATATGGACATGTCCGGTACTGGGTGCGGGCAACAATAGAGAAAGGGAGACAAATCCTGCACAAGACGAAAGTCCCGTTTAATGTTTTGTCGCCCTTGGATTTAAACACTGTTCCGGATTCAAATGTAAGTCTCGTGTGCAAGCATAGGTCATCAACATTAACAATATACTTGTGAAATGTATCTGTTATTCGTATATAACCCTCGTTTAAACGTATATCACGCAAACATTCACCCGATACTTTCGCACTCTATTTACATAACTAAAACGCCTGAAATCTGCCTTACATTCGCTTTATTGGTTGTGTCGTCTCAGCTACAACTTAAAAGTACCCCGGGTACTTAAGTATTTTAAAATGTACCCCCGGTAAGAAAAATACGATAACATGCACCCGGTCATAGCCCGGGTTACTTTTTAGTATATGTTCCGTGCCCCGGGTACTTTGTAGTATACTTAAGAGTATCCGGGCATGCCGGGTACCTTTAAGTAGTATCTGAGCCGACATTGACCAATCGAGCCTTTCATTCATGTCATTCATGCAAGGTTTTAATAGTGCACGTGTTTCATGAGACAAATTACAACACAACATTAGGTTGATTGGATATTAGTGTATATTTTTTAGCATATTCGTTCATAAATTCCTGTGCCATGTTAATGTCCAGGTATAACAATTTTTTACAGTTATAGTTCTATATGCGTCTCTCGCAAATCGCACAACAGTGTTGTTGTTTGTTTGTTTGAAACATAGTTAGGACCAATTTTTTACAGTGTATAGCTCGCCCGCCAACGTTGAACTCTATTTATAGCATAAATTACACGCCTGAGACGGTTGAATTTTGCGTCATATATTTAAACTCAAAATCAGTTCTACGTATTTGCCTAGATAACTGAAAATAATTTAATTTAGTAAGCTGTTCTTTTAACAAGTTTACTCGATAGTTAATTGTAAAGATTGTGAGATTATACGGATTTTCCATTTCCCATGAAATTTCAAAGTTTCAAATGAAAGCAACACCTAGATCTCCATTTCAGGTTCACGTGCAAGAGTCCACCGAGAAATCCCTCTGTTGCTGGTGTTGTCTCTCTGGAGAAATCAGCGCCTCGCTCTCCATTCCAAAACGAGGTTTCGTACCGGGCGAGCCAATCAGATTTCAGGCAGACATTTCGAATTTTTCATCTCGGCGAATGAACTGCTGTTCGGTGGAACTCAAAATGGTAAAACAAATCTGGTAGTTCAAAGATTTACCTAGGCTACTCATATGAACTGGTTTAAAGACTTTTCGAACAAGTTCAGCCATATTTATCCATTTTATCTTTTTCACTATGCGCACATTGAAATTATACATTACAAAATGAAGCATCGTGTATAAATTAAATTGATTTCAAAATGGTTGTGTAAAAGGTCAGATGCTTATTGAGGTGGTTTTGATGTAGGTTTCTGGGTAAAACCAGTACTCATTTGAATGCTTCTCACCGGGTATGAATCATTGTAACGGCAGACAAAAGGCGCAGTATCCATGATACCTCTCGTGTCTTGTAATGTAATGAATGGGACGCGCGAGACGCTCATGCTCTTGTAATCCCCCGTTTTATATAGGACTAAAATTGCAGAAAGAATATAGCCCACATAAAAGTAAAGCAGCTCAGTATTGTCCACCGGAGCCCTACTACATGCGGTAGTGCTACTAATATGTGATTATCTATTTACTGCTACCCCATCACCCAGCAAACTACTGCTCGCTGTTGCAGACGACATTGTTCCGGACGGACCTGGATTGTCGCAGCACCACTCAGCAGGTGTGCAAGGTGAAGCGGAAGCAGAAGATTGGGCGGGGCGAGGAGGTCACGTGGTTCTGCGAGGACCTCGTGGTCCCGCCCCTACCACCCAGCTGTCTGATTGGTTGCAGCATCATCAGCATTAAGTACACATTGGAGGTATAGTTTACACGTGTATGTAATGTTTGCTTCAGGAGAATATATTTATAGTCGTCGTAGAATATTCTTTAAACACGTTCTTCATCTCCCGCTCAACGAAAAATAAGTAAATTAACACTACACGGAACTGACACATTCCTACATGGGTCATTTTCCGATGTTTGGTAGCCAACCTTAAAAATAATAAGGCTTCGGGTAGATTTGAGGAGTATTCAATACATTTATATATGCCTTTCGACATTATATAGCATAATGCGAAGTCAAAAATACACGTTCGTACCTATCAAGAACAAACCCGTTGAGCATGTTAAGTTTAAACCCGTGTTGTTTCTTCTATGCAGCTTCGTGTTGATCCAGTGGGCCCAGCCTTCGACGTGAGCCTTCCCATTGAGGTCATCATTGGGACCATCCCTCACAAAATCCACCGCATCGAGCCCCACTATGCTAACGCCGCTGTACATAAGGCGGGACTTTCAAACGGCAACGCGCATGCGCACAGACCGCAAGCTCAAGTTCCGCCACTTGCGCAGGTTCAACCGCTAGGTGTACCTGTACTACCGACGCAGGACGGCCATATGGTTTCGTTACATCAGACCTTGGCGCAACGGTCCCAATCAGGGGCCTCGGGGTCAGATAGGGGCTCCGATAGAGGTCAAGGTCAAAACAGACCGCCGTCCCGGGCCTCGAATGCCCCGTCCACCACGTCGTCGACGTCCGTCAAATCAAAACGTAGTAAGTATTTCATTCTTAAGAACACAATAACTTGACATAAATACAAGCATCATGCTATATGTACGTGTTAAACGCGTTTTGCTGTCGGAGTTGTGTGCGTGGCATTTATGTTTTAGTTTTCAAAGTCAAAACTCTTACCGGAATTGTTAGTCAAAGGACTTGTTCTCAGTTTGGCAAAATGACTATTTTCAAAAAAATGGTCATAGATTCACAAAACAATGCATTAACTATATTCAAACAAGCAAAATAAGACTCCTGTCTAAGAAAAATATTTTGATTTATGTTTGTTTATTAATATTCATCAATCGAAATCGGAAAAAGTATAACACTTTTTAAAGTTTTCATCGATTGATAAGAAACACGTTTATTTTATACCTTATGATAAAATATGATATTTCTGCAGTGAAATAACAGTTGTGAAAAGAACTAAATTGTTCTTTTCACCGGTGAAAAGAACAAATTGTCGGAATTCCTTTTTCTATTTTTCAGATTATCATATCAAGATGTACTTCCATTGTTTATATCCGTGTTTATATTTTTTCTATGATCACGAGTGAAAAAAAATCGATATGCCACCGAATCCAACAAATTTTCTTTTAATGTTATGCTTTTTTTACCGTTTATTTACATTATAAAAGAGTTTTACTGAAGAATTTTCCTGGAATAATGACGTCATATCGTCAACAAAATGACGTCATTTCGTCAACAAAATGACGTCATTTCAATGTATTGAGGCACGCCTCGGGAGAGAGGGTAACTTTTCAGCAAAAGGGAAATTATTATTAATTATTTTCTTGAAAAGGGGCATAAAAGAAACAGAAAATGTGTTCATGTCAGTGTAAGATCGTTTGTTATTTCACTCGTGATCATAGGAAAATAATATTTTCACTCGTGGCTGCGCCACTCGTGAACATATATTTTCTATGATCACTCGTGAAATAACAAACGATCTTACACTGACATGAACAAATATCCTCTATATATTACGAACCGCAGGGTTTGCACCTTTTTATTCTATCTATTTTCTTGTTATTTAAATTATTCTAAATTATTCCAAATATTAAGTTGTGTTAGCAATTATTTTATAATTTTTTTTTAAATACGAAGATATGCGCGACAGAAATATATATATTTGATGTTTGATGATTTCAGTTTCTATGATATTTGTCGAGTCCGTCACCAAAGGTATTCGACGACCCGTGCCTGATGAGCATGACAGCCTCGATGTAAAGTATGCGCCTGTGTACCCGTACTACAAGTGGAGATAGTGTCTCGATGTGAAGTATGCGCCTGTGTACCCATACTACAAGTGGAGATAGTACCTCGATGTAAAGTATGCGCCTGTGTACCCATACTACAAGTGGAGATAGTGCCTCGATGTGAAGTATGCGCCTGTGTACCCATACTACAAGTGGAGATAGTGTCTCGATGTGAAGTATGCGCCTGTGTACCCATACTACAAGTGGAGATAGTGCCTCGATGTGAAGTATGCGCCTGTGTACCCATACTACAAGTGGAGATAGTGTTTCGATGTGAAGTATGCGCCTGTGTACCCATACTACAAGTGGAGATAGTGCCTCGATGTGAATTATGCGCCTGTGTACCCATACTACAAGTGGAGATAGTGTCTCGATGTGAAGTTTGCGCCTGTGTACCCATACTTCAAGTGGAGATAGAACCTCGATGTGAAGTATGCGCCTGTGTACCCATACTTCAAGTTGAGATAGTACCTCGATGTGAAGTATGCGCCTGTGTACCCATACTACAAGTGGAGATAGTACCTCGATGTGAAGTATGCGCCTGTGTACCCATACTACAAGTGGAGATAGTGTCTCGATGTGAAGTACGCGACTGTGTAACCATACTACAAGTGGAGATAGTGCCTTGATGTAAAGCATGCGCCTGTGTACCCATACTACAAGTGGAGATAGTACCTCGATGTGAAGTATGCGCCTGTGTACCCATATTATAGGTGGAGATAGTGTCTCGATGTAAAGTATGCCCCTGTGTACCCCTACTATAGGTGGAGATAATGAACAGTGGATTGGATAAAACTGAGAAATGACATTCAATACACATAATTGAGCCTCGCTATGTGAAAATGGGGTTTATTGCATGTGCGTAAAGTGTCGTTTCATATTAGCCTGTGCAGTCCGCTTAATCAGGGAAGACACTTTCATCCTAAACTGGATTTTCGTCAAGAACTGTCTTCCTTTAAACGAAAAATATAATTAAAAGCGTTAAGTATCGTCCTTGATAAGCTGGTGCAGACTGCACATACTTATCTTGGGCGACACTTTGCGCACATGCATCAAACTCCCTTTTCAAAGAGCGCGGCTCATATTGTGTAGTTTTTTAAAAGTGTACCGTTTTTTTTTTGTGTTAGCATTGTATTATAAAACATATACGTTCAACCCAACTACAGTGGATGTATATAGTAGTGTATGGTCATCAAAGTTAATTGATGTGAACGATTAGCTTTTGTCATCTTTTCATGCACAAATTTCATCTTGTTCACATGTGATATTTCTATTTCACTGTACATTCGACTATTAAAATTTCCGATATACCGGTACTGGAGTTTTTTTATAGGACTCATTTGTAAAGTTGACCTACTTAAGTTATTTAAGCCTCGTTCTGGGAAAATTGGACGTAATGCATGTGCGTTAAGTGACGTCCCAGATTAGCCTGTGCAGTCCGCACTGGCTAATCTAGGATGACAATTCCCTCCTAAACTTTTCGTTTAGAAGAGACTGTACGCGACATTTCTAAACAAAGTATTAATCAATTATGAATGAAAATAAAATGAATGCGAATACATTTAAAGCCATCTGGCAAATTTGTCAAATGTGGCGCATTTCTACCGAAAACTGTATTGAATTGTTGTAACTTTAACGCATCTCATACCTCTAGAAACTATTTGTAACGACTGATTACCATGTGTGAAGAACGTTTAGATGCGTTTGTTCGCGAAAACAATATATGCCCTTTTTGCTAGCGATCGCGCAAAGATGCGAACTGAAGTTGAATGATTCGCATGCTACCGAAGTTGTATGAAGCGTTCCGCAGCGATGGTTATACCGTCTCCAACATACATACATTTAGCCAACTGTGTTTATTTTGATCACTGCAAAGATCAAATACAAAGTATTTTCACTTTCAAAATTGCATTTACAGAAATAAACCGGCAGCCGGGACGTGCTGGAAAAAAAAAGCTTGGAGAAATGTTATTGTTGTAATGTGATTTGAACACTAAATAAGCATTCATTGACGCATGTCACTGGCATACGTCCCCAAAACATAACGCCTGCGTTAAAGAACTATAACGCTATAGTAAATTCGCTCCGTCTGGTCAGGAGCTACCATGCCCCCTATAAAGTCTCGCAGGATTTCGTGACCTCATCAGAGTATACGTATGAAGATGCATTTCTTGAGCTACACAGATCGGATACGTCCTTAGGCCCATTTTCCGACGGTACGACAACGGTCATGTATTGACATACGGATTGTTTAACAGAACAATTCCACTTGACGATTATAAGGACATTTCATAGTTTATCCTGATGATTTCAATAAGTTATCACCATTGCTGGGCATATTTATAAGTATAGTCAATTGAAGAAGAGAATTAAAACCATTCAGCATCACCATTTATATAGTTAAGTTAGAAATCTTCTACAAGATGTACGTTTAATGTACACTCAGTTTTTTATTAATTATATCGAACCATAAAACATCTTTAAAAAGAAAGCAATTGTGTATTAACGTACATGTATATTAAGATGATAGAACAACTGCGATTGAATTATGATGGTATGCTCATTACGAATCGTGAATTGTATAACCAGGTCAGTTTATCTTATACACAATATATTAAATGCTTTCCACTTCAAAAATCAACAACAATGACTTTGGAAAATAGTCGCATAGACCTTTGAAAATTAAGCAAAATTAAGCAAAAACGTTTAAAATCAAGTTTGTTTATATGGAAATGGTCTAACAAACTCGTACTTAGGATAATATTCACTCAAAGCTTTCAGAACCAGTTGTTTAAATTATTTTTATTTCATGGAATTATAGTTCTCGATTGAGCTGTTTGGCCTTTTAATACACTCCAAGAGCAAACGTGCACTTTTGTGCATTATGAATACAGAAAGCCCTCTTAACAAACAACAATACCAATAAATGTCCCTCGTCGTTTTGTTACAGTTATATGAACTAAACTACTGTAAAATGTAAATTATATTTATACAATGAACGGCATTACCGAAGTATTAAGACAATTTTTATGTACGCACATGAATAAGGCGCGTTTCATGCATGCCAATACAGAAGACATGTTGTAAGCACGAACATTACGAAAGCACATTTTATGCACGGAAATAAAACGACACTTTTTATGCACGGCAATAACGAAGACACTTTCCATGCACAGATATAAGGAAGAAACTTTTAATGCACGGTAATACAGAATCCACGGTTTATGCATTGCAATACAGAAGGCACTTTCAACTTTCAAAAACACATTTATGACGGAATATGGAGAATGTATCGAGACAAGTATACTGTCAAACTACCAAATCCATCGTGAGCTACTTAGAATGCCCTTTTAAAAATTAAAGCAATCTACATTCATCAACTAATTGACTATTTACACTTATCTAAAACTGGAAAAGAAACATAAACTTACGCAAAAGTGTATAAATAAAATAATCAATATTCAAATATTTAAACGTACATAATAAGGATACGACATACTATTTTAAGTTTTTCCGGTAATTAATATTGGCTTATAGTGTTGCTTGAAACCAGCATCCACAAAACATCAACATATACGTCGGGCATATACGTCCACGTACCATATATGAGGACATGCTTTTAATTGGATCGCATCGATCACAAGTTTACACTTTAACAAACGTGTTTCTGAAAAATCTGGAAAAGGATTATGCACACTGACAAGATGTGCAGTCAACAGTTTACGCGGGCTCTTCTCAATGTGAATTATTATTCACTACATGATGCGAATGAAATGGAATTGATTTGCTGCATGCGCTTTTAAAACGTCTATTGTTCATTTCAATAGGTTGTGTATCAATAATTATAATGCAGTCTGAAACCAATTGCGCAGGTGAATCGGAAGTGGATTTCAATAGAACAGGTCGACTGCAACAGTTGCTTTTTTTTTTTAATATTCAGACATCAATGTAAGACAATAGATTTGAGCGAAGTAAAATAAAGTTTAAAAAACGACAAAAGGAGCGTCTCTGTACCCGATTGTGGACGTGAACCGAGCGTGCATTTTCAAAAGAATTGATCGTGTCACACATTTGCCTCTCACGTCTATATAGCAAATAAAGTAAATGATTGCGCCTGGTTCTTCAATTAAATAGTGTTTTATATGTAACGGTTTGAATAGATAATTAAAACGATATCAAATAAAATTAAACTTGCATTTATCATTAACAAAAATATCACAAGCACGTGTCTATCATTTAATTAAGTGACATACAAATACCAGATATCTATGTTTTGAAGTCATTTTCTGGAAAGAAATACCGATACATACACAAGTAATATAGGATAGAGACTCATCAAATAAATTATTAAATTATAAAATTTATATTATAACGATGTTAAAATACAAACCATCGTATGGTAACAGAAAATATAAGTAGTTGCATAGCACGCTAATACTGACGACATGTATTAAGTTTGACATAGTTATACGTGTTTGTGTTCTTGAAGTTAAACAAAAGGATTATATTCAAAATATAGTTTGAAACATTTGAATACAAAAATGCCGAGGAACCCACAGTATGAATTCCGGATAAACCATTGCCTCGACATACAATGAGATATGATATGATGTTGTCAACAGTTCGACGTACAGAAACAAACTCAAACGAAATAATGCCCACTTGACATTGATAGATGACAATTATATCTGATGTCGATTTCGTTCTTAAAAGAGTTAAGAGGATAACGTTTGAACCACGCAACGACCACGTACTAAACCAAGCATAAAAATAACATGTAATCGAAGCATATGTTTTGTTTAATTTACCCTCTATATACTATTCAATGTAATATTTTTTATCTTACTTACCTGACAATACAAAAGACACTTTGTATGCACGGCAATAAATAAGACACTATTCATGCACGTCAATACAGAAGACTCTTTTATGCACGGAAATAAAGAAGACACCTTCTATGCACGGCAATAAAGAAGACACGGTTTAAGCATGGCATAGAGAAGGCACTTTTAACTTTGAAAAACACATGTATGGCGGAATATGAAGCATGTAGCGAGATATACTGCCATAATATCAAATCAAACGTGATCTACTTATAAAGTCCTTTAAAAAGGTCAAACAATCTACTTTCTTTTACTTATTTACTATTTACACTTATTAATAACAGGAAAAGAAACATGAAATTACGAAAACGTTTATAAAAAAAGGTAATAATAGTCAAATATGGACGCCTACATAATAAGGCTTTGACATACTATTTAAAGTTTTCCGATGATAAATATTTGCTTAAAACCAGCATCCACAAAAATAATCAAAATATAAGTATGACACATGTACACGTAACCTATATCAGGACAGGCTTTAAATACGATCTCCTCGGTCCTGAGTTGACAGTGTTACAAACGTGCGTCTGAACCTTTTGAAAAAAGCATTTTACACACTGACAAGATGTGCAGGCAAAATATTGTTGGCTTTGCTTAGATTTAAATAGATCTGGTCGTCTGAAACAGTTGCATGCAGTCTCTTCTCAGTGTGAATTATAATTGCATATATGATGCGAATGAAATCGAATTGATCTGTTGGATGCGCTTTTAAAACGTCTATTGTTCTTTGCAAATGGT